>VZUA01014776.1:0-12271 GCA_013401035.1 Horornis vulcanius
CATGCAGATGAATTTGCTTCTCTTGCCATGAGAGTTGGTCATCTGTTCCTGCCTTCTAAAAGGCACCAGCACAGCAGGAGTCCCAGCAGGTCTGAAGACTGAGAGCAGGGGAGGGAGAGATTGAAAGGAAAGTCCCAAGGAGTGGTTCCTGTAGAAGAACAGCTGGCCAGATGTTCCCAGGTGTTTTGAAAATGAAGCACCACTGAGGCACTCTTTACTTTTTGAGGTATGGGAGGAGCTGGAACTGCTGGCTCTACAGAAAACATTCCTACATTTAGAAGAACACTTGTTATCTTTGTGTTTTGTATAAACTTCTGAACATTTTTAGGTGGACTTGGATAATATTTGCATAGTGAAATTGAAGGAGGTTTTTGCTTGCAGTAGTCCAAAGAATAAATCCTACTTCAGCTGTGACCTTAATGCAAAAGTCAAGTGCACCAAAAAAGTGTTTTTTCTGGTGTGTCATTGCTTGGAGAAGTCCACCAGCAGTGGTTTTGTTGTTTTGAATGACATATGTAAGTAAGCCAGGTCATGGAAGTTTCTCCTCAGACACTGCTTGGCAAACTCCTGTATGGTTCTGAAAATAGGATATGGAGAATGCAGATTGAGCTGGCAGCTGGTACGTCCCAGTCAGGTGGGATTCAGGCTCCATAAAGACTGGGATAGCAATCCCAGTGATCTGAGCAGGAGAGAAGTATCTGTCAGAAGTAAGTGACTTTGAAAGAATGGTGCAAAGTGTTCTGCTGAGGTGGAAATAATTGTACAAGTATGAGAGGGTGAAAAATGGGGAGCAGGAGCAGGTTGGCAGGAAAGGAAATGTGTCAGAGTAGGTTAAATGACAAGTGTATCAGACATGTGCTGTCTGTTTTGAGTGATCTGTTCTGCTGATCTGTGGAGATCTATAAACACACACAGCAGTGTGCCTTGGTTTGTGTGAGGCCTCCCGGGGCTGTTGTGTCCTGTTGTGGTGCTTTTTTGGGATAGGTGTATCTGACTGGAGAGTGGAGCCAGAACAGCCTGATATGAACAGGCAGAGGTGTACAGAAATACTGAACATTGATGCTCCTTAGTTACAGGAAAGGATAGGCAAGTACGACAGCACACTGGAAATCTAAAGATTTGGAGCTAGAGAAAAGGGGGTGAATGGTTCCCCCCACTCTGGGGTCAGAGGTGCAGCTTGAAGCACAATGAGCTGATCCATTGAAGACTGGGGATGCTCGGTGGAGAAGCTCCATGTGGAACTGGTCTTGCCTGGGGCCCTGGTGGGCTGGATGGCTGTGTAATGCTTTTGGCACTTCTGGTGAGCAATCCCCTGCCAAACTGTGGGATGACTCGTGCAGCTGACCTCAGTTATTAACTGTAATCAATTGATGATAACCACAGTTAACTTAATGAGTTTTGGTATTAGCTGCTGACCTGCTCACATGCTGATGAGCTGGTTTTTATGAAATTAGCTTGTTCTGTGGTGTAACAGGCCACAGTTTGAACTTTCCTCTTTTTTGTTTTTTCTTCCTTTTAAGGGTGTACCTTTGACCTTCTGTTGTTAGGCTTGGGAAGGAGTCACAGCTCAGGAAGGATGATAACTGAGGGGAAGTGTGAGTGTAGGTGGATGTAGCTGTGTATTGTGATTCTGTAACTGAGCCAATGACCCATGGGCATGCCAAGGTCTAGCAAGACAGGGGATGCAGTTTGGCCTTTGCTGAACACAGATCTTACCTGTCAGGCACCCCCAGAACACTGACCTGAACACCCCCAGAGCTTCCCTCAGTGTCTGGAGGCTGTTACGGCTGTGATGTGTTCCGGTGCCTTTCAAGCTCCCACATGCCATGGAGCATGCATGGAATTCCTATGGTGGATTTGGGGTGGGGAGGGGAAGATGATTCACATCTTCCTAGTTGTCTCCAATGCTTGGTAATTAATGGCAGACTTTAATGAGATGAGATAAATATGGTCATGGATATGCAGTTGTGTTTTTCTGATCGGAAACAAAATCTCAGCCCGGAAATGGGTCATCAGCATGTCACGTTCTCAGCAGTGACGTGGTACAGCTCCTACAGCTGCCAGTGGCAGAAAGCAACTGAGGATTAGAAATCCTGTAACTTGCTGAAAAATTGATTCCAAACTGTACCTGGCCTTTGTAGGAGGAAAATGTGGGAGCAAGGTTGGCTTTCTGCTCTGCTGCACTTGTCCCTTGGGTTGGATTTTTGTTGAACTGCTCTGTGCCCTCTTTGAGGGTTGCTGGTGATATGTGAAATGCTGCACAGGGCTCTCAGCAAGGAAACAGGTTCTCTGGGAAGTGAGGGGCAGTGCCAGGGCAGCTCCCTGGAGGCCTGCTGGAGACTCCCACCACCATCACCTCCCAAACTGAAGGATGGGAAGGAGGGCAGAAAGTGGGGAGAGAACTGTCAGAGCATTCAGAGACTTGAAAATTGGCCTCTTTTAGTGCTGTTGCTCTAAGAGGATCTTCTTGGACTTGTACTCTTCCCAGAAATCCCTCCCAGTTCTGCTTCATGTGATGATTCATGCATTTGTTTTCTGCTTCCAAGCTGCTCTTGGGCAAACGTGTCGTATTCCAAGCACTGCCAAGGTTGGCTGTGTCAGGCTGTTTGTGAAACCTGTGCCTCGAGAGCCTGCAGAGCCTGGCCAAGTGTCCCATCCCCACTGCTACAGAGGTGAATGGCAGGGGGGAAGGAGCAAGTGCAGAGCAGCGACCTGCAGGAACTCAGGGCTGGGTACGAGTCTGGCTGGAAATGACAGCTGTAGAGAGGTGATTGCTGCAGTATGTGCTTTTGGTGGCTCATTCCAGGGAAGGAAGCAGCCCTTCCCTCCCTTGGTTTTGGGCCAGGGAGGTATTGACACTGTGTTCTTTAGTTGGTGAATGTAAGGGGCTGTTTTCAGGGATTTTATCTCTGCTTTTTTAATACCTTTTGTCTACAAACACCAGATTAATGAAAGTTCTGCTGCAGTGTGTGCCCTGTGTGATTTCCTGAGGAACAGTGGAGCTGTGCCCGTGCTCGGGTGACAGAAATGCTGTGTGGCAGAGCAGGACAGCACAGTGCATCTGAGGCCTCCTGCCATGGACACGTGTGCTGTGATGGGAGGGAGGCTGGAGGGGATCTGCTGTCTTGTTCTTTGGGGATGGTGGTGGGAAGAGTGTGGAAGGGGACTTGCTTTCCCCTTGGGATGCCTTTTTGAGTGCTGAACCAAGGTGAGGATGTATGTCAGCTTGCCAGGGATGGGAAGAGGAGGGCAAAGCATCTGAAGGAGCCTGAATGTCGCTGCGGCCTGGTGCTTTTTGGGGAACCCCTGGCATTTAAAGCCTGCCTGGGGGCTCCTGCCCGTTTTCCAAAGGATGGAGCAGGCCTCTCATGGAGGCTTTGAGCTCACAGTGCTGTCCTGCAACTTAGAGAAGCCAAAGGCCCCTTGGAGATGGAGTGTCAGTTTTGGTGTGCTCAGAGGGGCTGGTTTTAACTGGATGCAACATCTCAGTTCCACTTGAGAGATTTTGGAGGATCCTGGGCACCAAACACTCGCTCACTTGCCCCATTGTGGTGACAATTTCTGGAGACAGACAGTGAGGATAACTGTTCCCTTCCCCCTGCCTTTGTTGGGAAGCTCAGACTCCTCTGATGAGCTCATTGATTCCTTTGCCATGAGCCAGGAAAACTATTTCTCTGGATACTGTCTGTGATCTGGGTTGGCCAAGCTCCTGCATCCTGGGTGAGCGGCTCCGAGCCAGGCACCAGCAGATGCCACCTCTGATGGGAAAAGTAATTTGCATGCACAATTTATTGTTGTTTACATAGTTAATAAAACAGTTGCTTGCAAAAACTGATAAAGAGAGCTTGGACAGTGGACTTGTTTGGTTCAGGGGATCTGTCTGATGTTGCATATGCAAATAATATATGAAGGGCTGTGTGACGGCTGCCTTGTTGCAGGGCTTTGTCTCATCTCAGTTGTTTTGATGAGGCCCTTGAGAGCTGTCTAAGAGCATAATGAATAGTAGCACCAGCCTCAGGTCAGGAGTTTGGCTGTGCTGTGCCATGGGGAAGTGCAGGAGCTGCTGGAGCAATTTGAGAGAGGCTGCCTGGGGCAGTTCTGCAGCTTTGCAGCACAGGAGGCTTGGTTTGACACTGGGTACCTTTGAGTGAGTCCTTGCTGTGCTGACCTGCTTTAAATGCTGATTCCTGCTGATGAAGAGTGGTGCTGTATGAAATGGGTACTGGTCAGACAGTATTTAGAATGTGAAGATTTCAATTTGAAACTTTCTGGAAAAATTGGTGTCTTCTCTGCTGTTTGTGTGTTGCTTTCCCTGGCCCCTTGCGAGGCAATCCAAGTGTGCCTTGCTCTGAGGCTTGCTCTGAGCTCTTCTGTGTGTGGACTCTTCCTGAAGTAGTGTTTTCTTCCTTGTGCCTCATCCTCTTGATTGCTTTGTTCCTTTAGCCAGTGTTTCTGTTCTGCTTTCCAGGTTTCCAGGAGATTTCCCTGCTCACTTCCTACGAAGTTGTAACTCCACAGAGATTGGGAAGAGAACGACGAGAGGCTTCCAACAGCTCCTCGATACAGGTACTGGGCAGTGTCAGGCATATCTTCAGTTTAGTGTCTATTTCCAAATAAAGTCCACCCAAAACTGACCTGAAATGCCTATGGGATGCTGCTGGCTTCACCTGGCAGCAGGGAAATGTCTGACCTTGAAGAGAGCATCACCTCTGGCACTGCTGGCAGCTGAGGTACAGAAGTACCTCCCTCCTCCAAAGGTCATGAGTTGCTGCAGTGGATTTTTGATCTGGGTGTAAAACTTGCATCATGTTCAGTAAAAAAAACTGTGTTGTCCTTTTTTGGCTCTGACTCGGAACTTTTCTCTGGATGTTTTAGAAGGAAAGGATAAGGAAACCACAGTTCTGTTTCAAAACCATTTCCTTCATGTGATCTTTCCCGTCACACAGGAAAGGATGTTGGGTTCTGGTGCCAGGGACAATTATAAAGTAAATTTCAGGCTCATCCACCTTTGTTGGTTTCAAAGAATGTTTTCTTCATTAATCTGAGTAAAATGCACCTTTCTTTATACTCAGGACCAGGTGTCATATGCTATTGAGATTGAGGGAAAAGAATACACGATTCATCTAGAAAAGAACAAGTAAGTGATGAATTTCTTTAAATTATTAAATTTTTCAAACTGTTGTGTTCAGCTGACAAGCTGGCAGGTAGCACACGAATTTTGAATCCTGGGTTTCTGTGTGGGAAGTGCAGGTACATCCCAGCTCTGCAAAGTGGGAAGAGATTGAGTTCTAGTGTCCTGGCCATCAGCCAGAGATGTTTTTCCATTCCTGCAGCCCTGGGGAACCCCCTTCAGAGCAGGAAGCCGCAGATTACTCCAAGGACACCCAGGGAATCTGCAACTCTTTCTATTCACAGATAAAAATAAACAAGCTGAACTGTATTTCAAGTAAATATTTTCACTTTTGTCTGGATCTAGTTTATTGTTTTCGTTCTGTGTTTTTTCCTGTCCCAGTAGCACAAGGACACTAATAAATGAGGAAAGTGCCTTTCTCTCAAAGGTCTGGGTACTGAGCCCTCACTGATACACACACTGTCTGTCTGCAGTTTAGGGGCCACCTGCAGCACCAGCACATGGTCATTCACCAGGCACTGCTGCTCCAAACTGCCCTTGTGATGGGGACACAACTCTGCAAGCCCTTGGGGAGCTCCAGCTGCCACTTGCCAAGGCCCTGACCCTCAGAAATGTGGGAATTTAGCTGCACCACATCAATGGAATTACCAGGATGGTGCAGCAGTCTTTAGTCGTGGGAGACTTTCCCAATGCACTTCCTCCTTAAACTGGGGAGGAGAAGGCATATGCAGCAGACTGAGGGCTAGATTTTTTTTTCCTGCTTGGAAACAGNCTCCAAACTGCCCTTGTGATGGGGACACAACTCTGCAAGCCCTTGGGGAGCTCCAGCTGCCACTTGCCAAGGCCCTGACCCTCAGAAATGTGGGAATTTAGCTGCACCACATCAATGGAATTACCAGGATGGTGCAGCAGTCTTTAGTCGTGGGAGACTTTCCCAATGCACTTCCTCCTTAAACTGGGGAGGAGAAGGCATATGCAGCAGACTGAGGGCTAGATTTTTTTTTCCTGCTTGGAAACAGGCTTTTAGCACAATTTAATAGATTTTGCTGCTTGTTCTACTCTCTGAGGTGAGGTAGTTTGTTTGATTTCATTAGCAGTTCTGCCATTCTGTTCTCTTGAATTTTGCAGTGAAAATACACAATTTCTTTGTTAATTTTGGAGGGTTTTGCTTTTTAATGTTTCCTTATTTAATTGCATTTTACCTCTTTGTTGCACTTTTGAATAGTGCCATTTTACTGCTCTGCTCCAATATCACAGTCATTTCATGAAATTCCTCTTGTATTCCTTCTCCCCTTTCATTGCAGAGAACTGCTGCCCAAAGATTTCACAGTTTATACCTATGACAAGGAGGGAAAGTTGCAACTGGAATATCCAGATGTCCAGGTAGGGTTTCCTTCTATTTATACCCTCACTGAAGGTGACTGGAACAGAGCATCTGTGGGATGAGGGAGTCAGGATTACACATTGCCTTTGGAAATGTAGAATTGAAAGCAGGTTGTGTGATACAAAATGCATGGGAGCTTTTCTAATGGCTTCACTCTTAGGGATCAGTGTTGTTCCCTTGAAAGGGAAGTGTTAGTCATACATGATTCATAGGATCTTGTTCTTGAAAATAGAGCACCTGAGTCAAATGACTATTTGCTTCCTAGTTAAAAGGGATTGGTTAGAGGAAAAGTGCTTTCTCAGCATTAGGTCACAGAAGTCACGGTGGCCCTGACTAGCACAAGCCCTCTGTGCTTTCTGCATTCCTTGCTGAGCAAGAGGTGACAGAATCTGTATTACAGACCCCTATATCAATAGCTAAAAATGCCCTTGCCAGAGAAGCTGGAGTGCATTTGCCCCATGCTACCCCTGGTCTGGTTTCCAAGATGTGTGTGCAGAGTACATGGTGGCAGTATCCATCTGCTGAGGGCTGCATTGTGCTTGGGCTGCAGGTGTTGTCCCTCCTCCTGCTACAGAGAGGTGACAGACAAGCCAGAACTTTCTGCCAGAAGACTGGAGAGTAATTTGGCCCAAATCTGGAGGGAGGGGCTGGCCTTGAAATATTTGAGGCAGGGTGGAGGACAGAACAGGAGAAGGATAGCCTAGGTCAAGTTAAGAAATCCAGCTGTGGTAAATTTAACTTAAGACATTTTGTGTTCTTGAGTTGTGCTCACTGCTGGTCAGTGGCAGATCAGAGATTGCCCTGGGTGTGCAGGCATGCCCAAAACATGTGTCTAATGCAGCCTTGTTTTCCTATCCAGGATCACTGCCATTACCAGGGATTCGTGGAGGGGACCCTGGATTCCCTGGTGGCTGTCAGCACTTGCTCAGGGCTCAGGTAGCACAACTCATCCTTTGTGTCCTGGCTGTCCCACTGTGGCTGCTGAACCCAAAACCCAGTTCTGCTGTTTTTAACTGTGCCTCAACCAGCCAGGGAGTCACTGGCTGCACTGAGCTGCCTTGGTGCTGTTGTCCTGTGGCATCTTGTATTCAAGGAGTTCACAGATATTTGAAGTTATTAATGCAGTTTGTTACCAGAGTGTTGTAAGTTGGTTTTGACACATATTTGGCTTGTATTTTTTAGCTTGCACAGATAGTCATGACAAGTGTACCTCTTGCAGAAATGGAATGTTGAACACACTGGTCTACAAATTTCACAAAATTGGCCCTAAACCATATGCATCTCAAGCTTGATGGAATTGTTTTCTACTTGACCTAATTGCCATATATTCTGTGCCATTGATTTTTTGCGGGGCCATGCCAGGCACCAGAGTGGCAATAGTGTATTTGAACTAAAGCATTTCTGCTTGAGAGCTGTGATGTAATTCCTGGAGCATTGCAGAGCCTTACAGGAGTATTTAATTTACTGCATTTGTAAGGGCCTACTCAGTGAAAGGCTGCTGCCAGGCCTGAGTGAAGTGTGCTGGTTCACAAGAGCTGAGATGTAGGTAGGCTTTGGTTATCCAAGAATAACTGTTCCTTTGTTCAGCTGTAAAAATTCTGGGTAACTGTCCTCTGTGCTGGATTTCTCACACACTGCCATGTCTTAGGGGTTTGGTGACAGTGGGGAATGTCACCTATGGGATTGAGCCCATGGATCCCTCTTCTGGCTCTAAACACATTTTATATCGACTGGATAACGTGAGGAAAGAGCCCTCAACGTGTGGAGTGACCACAGAAGGCCAAGAAAGGGAACCTGCAGAGGGAGATCTCCATCCCAGCATGACCCAGCTGCTGCGGGTAAGTCCTCCCCAGTCCCACATAAGGGCTTTTGTGAGCTCATTTAAGAGTATGGAAGCAGCTTATCAGATTTCCTGGGACTTAGCACATACCTAAAGGTTTATGATTTGGGGAGTTTCTGCACTACTGTACAACTCAGTTTCTTCCCCAAAGCAGCCACAGTCTCCTCCTGCTTCTGCACATGGCAGTGAGGGTGGGGCAGCTGATTAGAATATTCCTAGGCTTTTTCAGGGACTTTTAGGGGCAGGAACATGACCCTCATGGAGAGGCTTGTTAGTAAAGTACTGCATCAGGAGCCAGGAGAATATTGTCATGTTTATTCCATCCTCCTCACCATCACAGCAGTTTGGTGTCAAGTCCCCCTTGTCCTTCAAGGACTGTCTGTACAGGAACAAGATTGAAATGAAAGCAGGAGAATGAAAAATGTTGTGTTTCACTTCCATATCATTGGCATTTGCTTGTAGAATCTTTCTGCCCCTTTGTGAAAGTGTGTGCTGACTTTCCAGAGCAACCTGGGCAGATGTCCCTTGCTTTTGAAACAAGGGAGGTCTTTGTGCAGCTGAGTTTTACTGTAAAACACAGAGGCTGTCATTGCATTGGATTACACTGCTTGGGTTTGGCACTGTGTGCTTTGGGTGTGTCTCAAACCATTGGTGGTATCAAGTGAAATATGACAATGTCATGAGGGTTTTTTTTTGTTTACACTTGAATTAATAAATCTGAAATTGTCTAAAACATTTTTTCCCCAGAGAAAGAGGGCGGTGCTGCACCAGACAAGATACGTGGAGCTGTTCATAGTTGTGGATAAAGAAAAGGTGGGAGTTCTGTGTGGCTTTCCTTTTTCTTTCTCTTCAGGACAGGGCCTCAGGCTTCATTACTCCAAATGGATTGTTGAAAAACACTTGACAATTTAGCCAAGTTGTGCAAGTATGCTACCCTAGAAGTGGATAAATGTGTGCAATGCAGCCCTCCTCAGAAAAGGAGTCAGCCAGCAGACAGGGAGGGGTTCTGTTAGCGAGGAATCTCGTAGGGTAAGGAAAGCACATGGTAAAAACTGCCTTTGCTGTTGTCTTTGGAATATTGAGCTGCTGAGAAGTAGCAGTGAAGATGTTGGTGTCTTGGTGAGCATCTTCTTGGAGATTTGGAGCCAGGAAAAAAATGTTCTGTTCCTTTTTCTAACTGTTGTCTCTATCTCTTCTCTTCATGAGGCTGTTTCTTTGTCTTGCAGTTTGAAGATTTTGGGAAAAGTGAAACAGAAGTAAGAGAACATATGGTGCAGCTGGCAAACTTCCTTGACAGTGTGAGTAGGAGGGATGCTGTGTGCTGCAGCCCTGCTGCCTTTTGTAAATGTCCACCTTGGGGTCTGTTCTGGTACCACTTTGGGGAATGCATCCCCATGGAAGCTTTTCCACCTCTAAATTCACCTGCACTTATCCACCTTGAGAATTAGTTTAGGAAACTCTTCCAGTGTGTCCTACATCCAGTGAGTGACAGGACAGATTGTTGCAGTTATTGCAATTCTTGTGTCTGTGTAAAGGTTAGAGAAAAAGCATGTCTGTAATTCCACTCTTTCACATGATATTTGTCAGAATTGAGACTTCTTTTTATTTCTGTTTGGTATTGTCTTACAATGTAGCCAGTGCCAATTTAAGCATTGATCCTGTAGCTAATGAAGGTCTAAATCACAGGGAAGATGCATTCTGGTGGTTCCAGTTGTGTACTAGCTGTGAGGAAAAAAAATCAAACCCACACAGGAAAAATGGATACTTGCAGTAAGATCTCTAACACCAGGCCTTGTTTTTATCTGAAGGTATTAATAAATATTTCTGCTCCTTTCTCTCGGCAGATGTACGTTATGTTGAACATCCGCATCGTGCTGGTTGGTCTGGAGATCTGGAAGCACGAGAACATCATCAGCACGGACGGGGGCGCCGGGGACGTGCTGGCCAACTTCGTGCAGTGGCGCGAGAGGAACCTGGTCCTGCGGCGCCGGCACGACAGCGCCCAGCTCGTCCTGTGAGTGCCACCTCCTGCTCTGAGCCCAGGAGCTTGGTGCTGCTCCTGCCTGCTCAGCCCAGCTGTGGTGCCTGTGCTCTTTATGTGCAGAGGGGTGATGTGGAGGGGGCTGGCTTTGTCTGTAAACACTTGTCTTTAATTAACAGAGTAAAGGGATCTTGGGCAGACAGCAGAAGCTGAACTGGTGCTGTTTGTGCTCGCAGTCAGCAGCAGTGCTCCTGTGTCAGCCTTGGAAAGCTGGAGCTTCCACAGGCAGGACTGGTGTGCTGGCATGGACTCTGTGTGTCTGTACAGACACATGATGGCCTTTCTTTTCTCTTCATGACTGTAGGAAGAAGGGGTTTGGTGGCACAGCTGGAATGGCCTATGTGGGAACAGTGTGCTCCAAGAGCCATGCAGGAGGCATTAATGTGGTGAGATTTCCTCAGTGATCTCTGAATCTGATTGAGATCAGAGTTTGCACTCTGAAAGTCTTCCTCGAAGCACAGAGTCTTTCATAACAAATCTGAAGTGGCTTGGTGGGGCTGTTATGTTGTCCCCGACAACTTCTGACACTTCCAGGATATCTGGATCACAACTTCTCTGTAGTCTTCTGTTCAGCTTCTCCTCTGCTCAGTGCAGTATTCTTGCAGAAGGATTTCTCAGAGAGAATTTGTCTATGTCATTTTAAGCATCTCTGCCTCAAAAGTATGTGGGAGTTCTTAAATCTGTCTTCTACTGTCTGACCTGCAGCTGTGACCTCCCTGAGCAGTGCTGCTTCACTGTGTATTTTATATGGAACTGCAGAGCCTTATGGACCAAGCTGCTGGTCTCAGATAACTGGCAATCCCAGAAATCTGGTTGCTTTGGACCAGTGACAGAAGTGCTGGAATTTGCACATTTCAGGAGAACTGGGCTGGTGTGGAGAGTTCCAGTTTTGTGGTTAATGTTGCAGCTGCTCTGGAAAGTGGAGGTTGTTGGGTAGTGTCCCAGAGAGGTTTCTCTGAGGGCTCTTATTGATGAGCAAATTTCATGCACTTGGTTGGAAATCCAGCACTGTTGGTCTGAGAATCCTGATAGTGTAGAGACAGATTGGCAAAAGGGTCTCCATGGTACATAAGTAAACATGGACTTTGTCAAAATAAGCTCTCTGCTGACTGCCTTGTGTGTCACTCCTGTGCAGTTTGGAAGGATCAGTATCCAGATGTTTGCATCCATCATGGCTCACGAGCTCGGCCATAACCTGGGGATGAACCATGATGATGAACGAGTGTGTCACTGTGGGGCCAGCAGCTGCATCATGAGCTCTGGAGCATCGTAAGTAGCTGATCAAGGGAAGGCAAAGAAGGCTCAAAATGCCCCATCCAAGTGCTTTGTTTTTATGGATTACTTTCACCTTCAAATTCCCCTTGCAAAGAGTCCTGTTGCCTTGTAATGGGAAAAGGGAATGTCTCCCTTGTTCTGCAAGCACAGGGGATACTGGCTTGGCTTCGTGGAAAGCTCAGATCATTTCTCCATTGCAGGGGATCAAGGAACTTCAGCAGTTGCAGTGCAGAAGACTTTGAGAAGCTGACACTCAACAAAGGTGGGAGCTGCCTGCTCAACGTTCCGAAGCCTGATGAGACCTACAGCGTCCCGTACTGCGGGAACAAGCTGGTGGATGCTGGGGAGGAGTGTGACTGTGGCTCACCAAAGGTTTGTAGCTGTGTGTTTTCTCAGTGGTGCCAGGGCAGTCTTGTGCCCTTGTTCAGAGGGGACTGTTTGTGACAGAGGGGAAGATTTAGTGACATTCACAGCCCTTGTGTCCTCAGGAATGTGAGAGCGATCCGTGCTGTGAGCCAGGAACCTGCAGGCTCCGATCTGGTGCTGCATGTGCTTATGGTGACTGCTGCAAGAACTGCCAGGTAGGAGGCTCTGGTGTTG
>VZUA01014797.1:23219-35810 GCA_013401035.1 Horornis vulcanius
TTTTTTTTAGCCAATAAGGAAAAAATCATGTAGGGATGACATGAAAACTCAAGTAATAAGCAAATAAAAATCTTAAAGAGATCAGGCTGAAAAAGTCTAAAGCAGCCTTGTTTGTTCACTGGCTTCTATACTGGCTTCAAGTAATTTGTCTTTAACTGATAATATTCTCCTCAACATACAGCTCAGTGTTAAGGAGCTGACATTCAATGGCAAGCCACAAGAAGGCTGAAAAGGCAGCATCATGAATAGTGAACTCTCTCTTGGTTTCCTTGACACCTGCATAGTGCATACTGCCAACTATGATAAATGGAGCAGAAATATAGACACTTACTAAAAAGATGGAGCAGAAGTTAAAGGCTGGAGTGAGAGACATAGAAAGATGTATGCTTGATCTCACTTGGAAAGAGAAACAAATGGGTAGGGGAGCAAGTGAAGTTGAATGACATCTTGAAGACAGGAAAGGACTGAGGCTGAAGTGGCAGGAGGCCAGCAAGAAGAGCAGATGGGAGGTGGGACAAGTTTATTACCAAAGAGGCCATTGGATGGTAACAGTGCACATACTGCTAGAGAAACAGATGAGGTGAGCTGACCATTTTTCTGAATTCTATCTGAATGAGTCTCCTATTCAGATTCCTCATTTCTTGAACTTGATATACTTTTTGGGAAACTTCTCTGGCAGATGGAAGAAAACTGTGCCATGTGACACTCACAAAAGCAATCATCAGAAAGACAGCAGAGCAGGAGGGGGGAGTTGAGCTGTGTTCCAGAATATTTGAACTTGTGATCCAGAATATTTTTGTAAACGAGAAGTATTGTGTTTGTAATTCTAAGCTATTGTCCCTGGAAGAGAAAAGTAACATTAGAGAAGCATATTTTAATAAAGCTGAATTGGCCAGAACAGTTCTTCCCCTACTGTAGGGATTGGAGGAAATGTACCATGTTGTTTGGCTTGATAGTGGCCACTATTGTCTTACAAATCTTGTGTAAATTGACAGATGAGTGAGTCTGACCTGATGCTGGGAAAAAAACCCAACAAACCAGCTGACCTTGTAAAAGCCCCAAAGAGCAGAAGAAATGATGTTTTGCCTGCAGGGCTCATTAATTAGTTGAATTTCTCATCTAATCCTTCTGGGTCAGCTGTGTTGCTTAGTCTACTCCAGAAGGGACGGGCTTGTAGAAACCATTCTGACAGGTATCTTCAAGATGCAATACGCAGGCATAAACTGTGTATGCATTCAGCAAGGTAAATGCTGCAACTTCTGTCCTTGCATGTTAATGAAGGGGCAGAAGTAAGGGCTTGTTTTCATTTGGATAGTTACTGCAAGCCTTTTAGATTACCTGATTTGAGATTAAAGTAAACCTTGGACCAATCTGTGGAAAAATGTTTCACTTGGTTTCTTTTCTTCTTTACTCAGCGACCACATCTCGCTCCCATCTGTACTAATTGTTGTTTTAATAAATCAACAAAAACAAGTAGTTCCAACAATGTAGCAGTGTGTGACACCTCACAGTATCTCTGACACTACAGTCTAGAAAAGTGTTTTAAATACTGACATATTAGTAGCAACTATTTAATTCTGTCCTACATTTTATTTTGATCACAGCAAGTGTAAGGACTAAAATTTGCTCTGCACTGCACCATGTCCAGTCTCGGACAGACTCTGACAACGCCTGCATAGTTGAAGGTAAAAATGATTTGTCACCTTGACAGAGTTTGAGGGATCTGCAGTGCTTTAGGAGGTGTGATTCCAGGACAATGCTAGTTTCATGCCTTCTCGGCAATAAAGCCATTCTTGGTGCTAAGGGTACTAAAAATTGGCTGTTCCCTCATGAGCACTTGAGGCAGAACGCACTCCAGCCTCTTGCTCCAACTCATGCAAAGGCAACAACCACAGAAGCTTTTGATGCATCAATATTAGTAAAATTTGAAACAATGGGCTGCTTTAAGGAGCTTTGGGTTTCCTTTGAAACCGAGTAAGTGCTCTGCATCCCTCACTGTCTCTGTGCTTAACTGCCTTGTTTTTTGGCAATAGTAATATCATTTTGTGTTAACCTGATGATATTCATGCCTGTAAATCTTCAAAATTGTGCGAGTGAGAAAAAGATAGAGAATCACTCCTCATTGCAACCACCTCTAGGGAGAAATTCAGCGTTTGTTCAACAGCAAAGAATAAACTTACCTGGAAGATCAGGACAATAAGGGTATAAGGCAGCAGTTTAAAATTCGGTGTGCTATGTAAAAGGTATGTTCTGCTTTAGGATATGCTATTTGGGACAAAAAGAGGGAGACTCTCCCGCCTCCTTCTCCATGCTTGCTACTGCAGATTACTTCTGTGTATACAAATAAACACGTGGATAACCCCATTCACAATGAAGTTTCTTGTACTTGAGATTGGAGCCTATTCTGTTACCCTGAGTATTTGACAGCAAGAGAGGGCCAAGAAGACAGATACAATGTGTAAGTGCATATATATATATATATATATCTCATGTAAAGCCAGACTAAAGCCAAAGTGTCTACAGAACTGTGTCACTGTAATTTTTTTCCTTGCTTTTTAAAGCCCTAGCCTGTATTAGAGCTGGCTTAAGTCCTGTCATAACACAAGTTTGATCTGGAGGTTTCAGCTTGTGCAGGTTTTTTGGTGTCATTTCTAACTTTTAAATCAGACGATATTAATTTTGAAGGAATTAGCCGGAAATTTCCTCGTAGTGCAATGAAATAGCATGAGTTAGCCAGCCTAGCTGCTAAAGGTTTTCTAATGAAAACTAGGGTGATATGAAATTTCCCTGATAAAAGGCTCTATGGGTTTCATCTGCTGTATTAAATACCAGCCTAAAAGGGACGGCGGGAGTCACAAATGGTTGACTAGATATTATCTACTTTTACATTCCAGGGACACTCCTTTACGCTCCAGACAAAGCCTGAAAATCTGGAGGGTTGGGACTGTTTTCTTCCTTGAGGCTGGCGAGCTCCTTAAAAGTCTCGATCGCTTTTTCTTGCAATTTATTGCTATTCTCTTCCCCGGCTCCTTTTCGGATGCCCTGCGAGGGTGTCAGGCTGTGGCGTGGCCAGGTGTTTGTGTGACCGCCATCCCCCCAGGGCCGGGGGCGGGGGCCGAGGGGGGACACCAGGAGGTGTTGAGTGCTGAATGTTAAGCTCGTTCCTTTGTATGGCTTAGAAATCTCTGTTGTCCGGAATTGTACAGATAAGGCAGGCCCATTTGCTTCATTGTCAGGCAGTGTAGCTGAATAGAAATGCAAATGTGACATAAGGGGACTGCGCTGGGGAGGCGTTTGCTGTTACCTCCTCTAACAGTGCTCCTGGCTGTTGGAAAATTCCTGCAGAATCCAAGGGGTGGTGGGGTGTGTGTGTGTGTGTGTTGGGTTTTTTTGTTTTTTGGTTTTTTTTGTTTTTTTTTTTAATAATTACCTATAGGTTCTAGGGAAGAGCCTCCTAAAGAAAATGTCTCTCCCTTGCAGATGCTTTTATTTTTATGCAGTGGAACAGCTCGGTTTTAACTCCCTTATCAAGAGCTGCATGCACTGCCCAGACTAAATTGGGAGCATCTCCACACTGTTTGACAAATAGATTTTTTGTAAACTGATTTAGCCTTTTCATTGTTTGCATTTCATTATATAGCAGACTTCATGTCACAAAATCGGTATTCATTCTAAATAGAGAATTTAGAGATAGGACTGTAGCCAGATAAAAAAATATTGCACAGCTCAGGTCTATTAACCATAGAATAATAGCAAGTCAGTGATCCAAGGGGTAGTTCTTCTGCAGGGAAGGGCTAACATAACTGAGGTCAGGAGTCAGACCTCAGGACTTCAAATGTGGCTGTCACCAGATTCACAAGTAAATCTACTGGGAAAACAGGGAGAATGAAGAGACCTTGCAGGATAAGGAGAGAGAAAGGCAGTCCAGCTCTTTCATCTTAAATCTGAGGCTTCTCAGTGGATGAAGAATAAAAGTCTGATTTGCTTAAGTGCTTCACTTTATTCAAAAACTCCAAGTTGCATCTTCCAAAGTATGATTCAAAGATGTAACTCAATCAGGTTTAGAGAATTTATTTAGAAAAATAACATTGAAAGAGAGATGGTTCTTGCTTTTCTGCCAAATTCATTATTGAATAAAAGACTGTTAGCATTCTGAAAATATGTGTACTAAATGCAAGCAGTGCTAAAGAATGCAGATACGGCCCTTTAATAACACTGGAGAAGTTTATGCTAATACCTTGGGAGCAGATAATCTGAAGTTGGAGTAAACGGGTCAGTAGGAAGACTGAGTTGGAACTTTTCCTTTTGATATTTTATGTTTTAAAGCCCTTCCAAAAATTTAAGCCTATTGTTTCCTTGACAATAATAGAGAAATTCTTATCTGTCTCTTAACAGTCACATTGTAATGGTTGTATGCAGAAATTGCTTTAGATTTGCTCGCTGTAACAGCTCCCAGGCATTATCCTCCAGCTTATAAACTGCAGCTGCTTTGGACATAGTCCTGGAAGGGTTCAAGGCAGGTAACAGCAAGGGTGTTCCCCAGGAAATCAGTATTTCATTGGGTAGTATTGTTTGAACTCAGGCTCAGATAAGTTGTAACCATATTGTTCTGGGTTACCTGGTCAGTAAAGATACTGCATTATGCCACTAGTGTTAGATCTGTTTCCTAGATGCACAAAAATGGATGTACTTTCAGGAATTAGGTAATCAGGAATCTGTTAAACAATGTGAAAGCATTGTAAGTAATCAGGAATCTGTTCTGCAGTGCTAAAGTGTTGAGTGGTGGGTGTGTGCTGCTCAAGTCAACATGCATTTGTTTGAGAAGAGAATGTAAAATGTGGCTGTCATCTGGAAGCTCTGTAAGCTTGGAGGGACAAAATTAATAAAGTTGCTTCTAACTAGAATGAAAGATGGAGACATTCACTTCTGTATGCATGTGTTGGTTCAGCTTACTTTCTTGCCCCCTACTTTTTGTGTGTGAAGATATGTAGGTAACCAAGAGCCTATAGTATGATACACTTACATGTCATTTTTGTAGGTATAGGTGCACACACAGACATGTATCTGCAGTAATTGAACCAAATTGTTTGTGATACAAGTGTCAGAAGTGCAGTAAGTCTAAAGGCTGTATTTTCTGCATCAATTCACACCTTGAGTGACTGCTTTAGCAACGAAATATTGACTGGATCTGCTTAAAAGTCATACTGCTATTTTATTGCCTTATTCAGCATAATCAGAATCAAATAATTATCATTCTTACTTTCCCTTTTTTATCTGTGAAAGACAGAAATTTATGTCGTAGGCAGGTTAAACTCGATTTCTGGAAATGTAACACCTGAAATGGGGGCAGAGCTGGTGGGAGGAAAAAACAGCCTAATATGAAAACTGAAGTTTGCACATTTCTTAAAAAAATAAGATATAAATTCAGATTTGCAAGTAAATGGATTATGCTGAAAGAGCATGTGCATAGTGTTTACACTTAAACTATTATACGTGGAGCTAAATCTATTGATTTGAGATTGAATAATTGAACAGGGCTAACTGTCTGGTCAATAGAAGTGAAGCTGGTGTAGGACAGAAACAGAGTTGATAATAGAAGGCTTCAGCTGCAGAAGGATGTCATTATGATTATATGCTGTCATTTGAACATACTTACTAATAGAGCCAGAAAGAAAGGTTTTCATTGTAATAATGTAATGTAACACAGGTATTTTTGTTAAAAGTGTGACTCTTCTGTATTGTATTAATGACGTTAATGTTCCCTTAAATGTTAGTGTACAAGTCTACTGGAGACAGCAGGATTGCTGCTCTTGTGTTGGTGTGCCCTGGCATCTTCTTGGTGGGCATTATAAACCTCCTACCCACCACTAAAGGGAAAGGAATACAGCAGTGGTCAATAGCATCTCAGCACACCCCGACACACCAGGCCCTGGGCTTTCAGGGGGCTGGATCTCAAGGATCTGGGAAAAAAAGCAGTTGGTGGTGAATTCCACTTTTCTTTCAAACTCCTGGAGCTGCCATCTGGAAGCTGTGTCCATGATAACCTTTTGTTAAGTCTCTTCATCTTAATGGTTGGGAGAAGTACAAGTTCTTAATGTCTTCCTGTGCCCACAAGTGTGTGTCCAAGAAAGCATGTAACCTGGAGCCTAATTATGCCTCTGTACAAAGTTTACATTTTTGGGTGCTCAGTCAGTCAGCTGATACAGGCTTTTTAAAAGACATGTATATGGAAACAAAAATCAGGATTCTGTTACTACAGGGACAGAGTTCAGTGGCCTTCATGGAAGCCTCTACCTATTTTAGATCTGGGTGTCTAGAGATAAGGGTAGCTATTACTTTATGGGGAGGAAGGATTTGTTTACCCTTGAGCATCTGAACTCAGCCTTTGTTACCAGTGGTTTCAGAGCTGTTAATTTTCCATGGTGAAAGCTCTTTTCACCAGCACAATCAGGTTGTCCTGTTAGCTGAGGACGTTTCACCAGTCTCATTTGTCTCCAGTATTAATTCTGTGCCAAATTCTTGCTTCCTATGTCAGTGAAACATTAGGAAAGAGAGGATCTCACCTCGGTCTTGGAGAGTACAGTTATAGGCTGCTTTATTATATTGAATTGTTCCTTAAGAGTTACGGATGACAGGACAACCATGTAGAAAGTCCCTTCTTGATAAACAGACTGGGGGGGTTGTGATTTTTCAGTAGTTAAAATAGATGCTTTCCTGAGGTTGGTATTTATTGTAGCTAATTTCTGTTTACTTTAGTGTTCCTTGCACCTTTAAAAAGTGCAACCCCCTTCAATCCATTGTTTTAAAAAGCATGCATTTGATGTCAAACAACATAAAGACAGCATGTGGAGATAACCGTGAGGTAAGTGGTAGTTCCAGTCATCTAGTGTATGGATAAAAGGTTTCCAAGGCTTATGTTACTTGGCAGTTCAACATGATCTAGCTGTTTGTTAATCAGAGAACACGTGAAGAACAAAGGATGGAGAACAAAAATGTTGAAAAAAAATTTGTTGTATAGCTAGAAGATGTACAGTGGGACAAGTAACGTGGGGGTAGGATTGGATAAAGCAGTCATGGAAACCATGAGCCATAAGAGGGCAAAATTTGTTTCACTTTGTTTCTTGTGACTTGAGTTTGTTGGTAAAGGGGATAACATTTTGTATTCAGGCAGAGAGCATGTTCTGTAAATCTCTTCAGTTACCCGTTCCCTGGGTGTCGCAATAGATTAAGTCGCTGTGTGATGATATGACACCGCCATCACTCGTCTTCCTGGGATATTGCTGGAGGCAACAACAAACCTGTGTCTTTGGCACATGTGAAGGAATTTAGTGCTTGAGGGGTTAAATTACAGAGGCTCCCCTGTGGATCAGCTTATGCTTGGACAGTAATAATAGCAATAACATTAATAATAACAATGCCAGAGCGAAGGGAGTGGAGGGGGATCAGGGGGAGAAAAAGGCAGAAGAGTGATGGAAGAAGGGCTGGGACTGTCAGGGGTGGGGGCAGGCAGGCTGGAGGATGCGTTTTGTACAGCAGGTGTCCCAGCTCCACGTCAGATGTCGTAGGAGCCTCTGCGACATGGACATGCAGAAATAGACGGCACAAAAGCTTTGAGGGTGGTTGGTGGCTCTGTGCGTGTCTGCGCTCTCGCTTCAAGCCATGATATCCTAGGGCAGTGTAACAAGCAATTCATGTCAGCTCACAGTAAAGATTATTGGTGTTTTCACTGGGGAAATATTTACGCTCCATCTTCTTCTTCTATTTTTAGCACTTTGAGCTTGCAGTCAGGTAGAAGGGCAGGTGGGGGAGTGGGGAGAGACCCATTGAGGGACACATCTCATCCCTCAATTAGATGGAGCTAAACCCCTAATCTTGCTTAGGAATAGCTGCTGATGCTAAGTTTTCTTCTTTCCCTTCTGGTTTACTGGGATATTACATTTCACTGCAGTATAGGTGATAGAATGGGATGTCAACTGGAATGTTTTGATTCTAATAGAAAGCATAAATGCATTTTAAGGAAGGCACTTTTACATAGGTGAGGCCTCAAAAAAAACCAAAACAAACCACCACCAAAAGGTAATGTAAGTGAAGAATAAAGTGTTGGGTTTTAGTTTTTTGTTGGGGTTTTTTGTTTGTTTGTTTGTTTGTTTGTTTTGGGGTTTTTGTTTGTGTTTTTTTGTTTGTTTGTTTTTTTTTTCTTAATTCCTGGATGGAAAAGCCATCACAGTAAAAGATAGCAAGCAATTTATTGCATTGCTGGGGAAAAAACCCAAACCAAAACAAAAAAAACAACAAACAAAAAGAGAAATCTGAATTTGTTCTTTTTCAGATTTGTTGTTTATCATAATAATCCTTCTAGTGAAAGGGGCTAATTTACTCTTTCTATAGGAATATTTTAAGTGTGATTATCATAATATCACAGCTGCTGAAAAGGTCTAAAATAGGGCATTGACCTTGAACGTGTTCCTGCGTTTAGTATGTGGTGCTTAACATTCAAGAAACAATACAACTGCAACTCATTTATTAATGTATAATCTCAAAATGTTAACTCTTGCTCTGTAAATACATGCCACAAGGATTGTAGAAAGCTTGCAGTATCCCATGAAGTACATGTGGTATTTTATCAGTGTAAATATGTATAAGATTTTCAAGATTTCTGCTGGGAATACTCCATAACTAAAGTAAGTTTTCCCTTTGGTACTGCACTAGTTTATGATTTAATTTTTACTGACATTCCACCAGTCATATTATTAGCTTCACAAAATGAAAGTGAAATAATCCTGTATTAATTAAACAGAGCAACTGAATTCCCTCAGTCATCTTATCCTTGGCTGTCTGAGACAGTAATGCACTTCAGTTTCTCTGAAGAAACTTACACTAAAAGAGCTTGGGGTAACAGTGAGATATCCATATTGAAGTGTGTGCCTGAATTATCTTTAGGGAGGAGACCTTTTTTGGTGGGTGACAGGCAATGTGCGTGTGGCTCCCTTCTTCTGGTTTGTGGATTTTTTTTGGTTTTTTTTGTGTTTTGTTTTTTTTTTTCCCTCTCTTTCATTTTGTCAGAGGCTTTGGAAAAGGTGTTTTGTCAAGAGAATAATATTCATTTATAGCAGTGTGAACAGATTTTATTCTGTACCAGTGAAAGCAGTCATTTAAATACCCATACCCATGCCCTTGAAAACAAAACAAGGAGAAAATATGGAGTATTTATTTGAGACCAGATAAATTAAATGTAGATCAGTAACATGGTAAGGCAATTGCTGTTATTTCACAGAGACATTTTTTAAAGCAGCAAAAGCTAAAAGCCTTGCTCCATGTATTTGTGAACACACTGTGGAAAAGTTCTAAGGAGCATCAGAGATTGTGTTATGTGAGCTTTTTCCCCTAAGATCAAAACAAAGAGTAATTAATGCTTAATACAGACTGAAGTAGCAGATGTCTTTTAAGAAATAACTTGACAGCGTTTGTCCAACTATGTACAAACAGGTGAGCAGAATTTGGAACTTTTGAGGCATTAGGTTTTTTAATTCATTAGCAGCATATCCAGGGGTGCACTGAGTGCCTGCTAATGAGAAGCACAAAAGAGGAGCACAGTGGTAATACTGTTCTAATGTTAATCTCACTGTAGCATTGAGTGAGATCACATCTGAGTTGAGTTTCTTTAATGAGTGATTGTGAATAAAGAGAAGATCACATATTTGATGACACTTCAGTATTTATTTCAAACTCTTAACAAAATGGTATTTTCCAGCTGGACTTCAATAAGGCTTCATGCTGTATTGCAAATCTTTACCTAAAGTGTGCTTATTCCCAAATAAATCCTCGGCAGCTACCAGACTTTCATAATCTCGCTGCTTCCCTGCTGGCTTGAGCTTGTCGCTCCTTTTGGTGAATACACATTTGATACAATGCACTGTGAGGTTTCCCTGATGTGCCACTGAACCTCACTTCAGTTGCCTTGAGGTGGTTGTGCTTTAAGAATCTGGCTCTTCTGATGCCTTGAAATGTCGGTAGTATTTAGATGTGAAGATGCTTAAAGATGTACTGCTTGGAACACACAGGAAAAATTAGATGCACAGAGAGACATGGAAATGTAGGTGGTGCTCAGCAATGCCCCTTGACTGGTAAAGGCACTCCTGATAATTTTTTTTCTTCCCCTCTCTTGATTCCATTACCACTGTTTTCTATGGACTCCTTGTGGTAAGATTTTGCACTGTACATATTGATAAGTTATTGCAGATGTGTTTGCATGCATGTTCTTACTGTGTATTCCCTGATAAAATTCAGTAAACTAGTACCTGGATTGCTTCCCCCCCCCACCACTACTGCTTTTATTTATTTCTACAGAAGAGCTTAAAATGAAGCAAATGAAGCTACAGTTAGCCCCAGTTTATTTGCTGCTGTTATCTCTTTCTTATCTTCTTTTTTTTTTTTTTTCCCCACTTTACCCGAACTGATCTGTAACTGTGAAACCCAAGTTCAAGAATGTAGTTGGAATTCCAGGCCCTAGTCTGGTGGAGGTGACACTTTCGGTCCCTCGGGGAAGAAGCCAACTGCTTTGTTTATCAACATGCAAAGTACAGCGCAGTGTTTCTGGTTCTCCAAGAGGCAGCACTGGCAGGGCAGAGAGCCGCTTGCTTGGATGAAAGATGCTTGATAGAAAACTAGTGATGGTTCACAGGGAGAGAGGAAAAATGCATTATTTGGAGGAGGAGGGTGGGGGACAACAAGCTCACAAGGTAGAGGAAACTATGTGAATGTGAAAACGAGGGCTTACAGGAATTCAGACCATGACAGAAGAGACCATCCTGTTTCAGCCCCTGAATGTAAAATCTTAGGAGATAATGAACAAAAGTAGGAATAAAGCTAACCTGTGCTTTGGTAAGTTTCAAAATGGATTAGCTGTCAGATTTTCAGGAGGGTGTATTCCAAGGAATGTAATACAGAAAAGTGACCATATCAAATCACACATGTACTGGGAGTAATTTATGGCTTTTTTTTTTTTTTTATACAAGAAAAAGACATATACATGCAAAGATTTGTAAAAAATATTGAAAAATAGACATTTTGGGTATAAATCTATAAACAGACATACTCATATACTTATAAATCTATACACAGAGATACTCAGTACAAACAATGTATTTGTATTTGCATGTTTTGCCTATGTGCACAAGTAAGTCAGTGTGTAGGACTTGTATTTTGAGTTTATATAGTCATACAGATAACTATACATAAAGACAGATGTCCTGATTTGATTCCAAAATCTGCATTTATCTTATCTTAACAATATAAATTGTTACTTAAAGAGGATGTTCTAACAGAGTAACATGATTTAATGCCTCCTGTTTTAAAATTTGGTAAAAAAATGATATTTTTTTTTGTCCCTGATGTTTCTACAGAGTACTTAAATTTTACTCTGCATTTCAGAGCTTTTTAATTCACTGCTCACAAGCAAATTTACATCTTAATTACAGAGTTCACATTTAACAATATAGACAGCATAATGCTACTGGTAATTAAGCTTTTACTACCTGCTTTTATACAGTAGTCTGAGCTGTAGTTTTGCTGTGTGAGTTCTGATTCCTAAAATTGCAAGTATTTATGCCAGGTTTGTAGGAAGCAGGCAGGCCCAGTCTTCCCATAAGGTTGAATACAGAACGCTGGAATCTCTTTGCTGTAAACATACACAAACATGTCTGTTGAACCTATATATGTTGGAATTTGGTTCTGTTGCTGCTTTTTTTTTTTTTAATGCTGTGAAACAGATCTGGAGAGGGTATTTCTGTTTCCATTTGTGAATAGTATTACTGCATTCTGAGGGTTCGCACTGATTTGTTTTGATCTAAAAGACTGCCATTTGCATCATGTTAGGGCTCTAGTCAGAAAAGATTTTATAAGAGTTGAGCTGCATTCTAAGAAATTGTCTTTCCAGTGTCGCTATGGTTTTTTTCTGGGCAGAAACAGCCTGCATCTGTTTGCATTGGTAGGGACAGAAACACTTTGAACCTGGAAAATACGTATGGTGCTTTAGTTATGATATTAAGTAAAGGTGGTAGCTTTTGAGAAAAAAAAATAAATCACACCATATTCATAATTGATACTTTCAAACCAGGATGTCCATGTCTTTCAGTGTGCAAACAGCGTCCCTAATGTCCCTAAATTTGAGTATGTTCTTTATGTTGGAACAAGTTTAATCAGGAATCTTTCATACGCCAGAGAACAACTCTGAGCTGGCTGTAAGCAGTGTTTTGCTGGAACGGGGCTTGGTGATGTTTATGCAGGCATGCCTACAGAGATACGTGTTTATTGCCCTTTTAGTTCAGCAAAACTTACTTTGCAAAATACCCAAACCCCCTAGCACTGTAGAGGTATAGGCACCCTCTCAGATTTACTAAGGCAGAGCTACTCTAGTGCAGCCCTTATCTCATTAAAATGAGGCAGGCTGAGTTGGTCCACTCTAATTCCTGCACACTAACAGAGAAAATTGATCAGTTCTGGATCTTTTCTTTCTCATTTCTAAATATACACATCTAAACATCCAGATACTCGCATAGGGGCAGATGCCTTATAGATATACACATAAATACA
>VZUA01014797.1:36967-53283 GCA_013401035.1 Horornis vulcanius
GGCCGCCGGTGCGGTGCGAGCGCCCTGCCGGGGGGCGCCGCTCCGGACCTGCGGCGTCAGCGGCCGGGGAGGCGGCGTGGGGCACTTGGCGGGGTCCGCGCCGCACGGCACGTCCCTCTCCGCTCCTGCTGCTCCCTGCAAAAGGCAGCCGAACACACTTTTCGAGGAGCCGCAGTTCTTGGCTGGCTCTTCTCAGCTACCTGGCGGAGTGACTCCGGCGGAAAGCGTGGCGCCCAAACAGAACCGGGCGGTCTGGGGCTGAGGAGCGGCTCCTGAACTTGATTTCAGCCCGCAGCCGGGATTAAATATTAGTATATCACGGGAGCTGTCACCGGTCCATTTTTCTTCATGTCGAGCCACTTACGTCGCCGTGCCCCGGTGTTAGGCCGGGAGTGACAGGAGCGCCGAGGAGAAACCCCGGCCGGCAGCCAGCATCGCCCCAGCCGCGGCCGCGGAGAGGCTGCACGGGAGGTGACAGTGTACTATAGGTAGATGCCCACTAGCTGTCCTTACTGCCTGCACAGTGCATGCCTGGTGGTAATTAAGCCAGGCATGAAAAGTGAATTGCCGTGACCGCATGTTAGGGAAATAAGATGGGAAGTAACAAATAGCTTGGCTCGCAGGAACAGAGTTTGGAAAGGGGCGCGGGGAAGACCCACTGTAGTGTTTTGGGGGTAAAGAAAATAAAATAAACAAAGGTAGGGTGCCCTCTCAGCTGTGGCTTATAGGTCAGCGCTCTGCATATAGTGTAAGATAGCTTTGTAATGTAAGAATTCAGTTTCCACAGCTTTTATTAACAATGACACGTTTCTCATAAAATATATAAAAGCATGATAAGTCGAGTATTTTATGTGGGGGTTTTTTTTTTTTTTTTTGTGGATGTTTCACCTCCCCCCCCAACCCCCCCAAAGGAGCTTTCTTGAATTTACCTTCTTACAGCTAATTTGAATGATTAGTTTAGATAAGCCTCTTAGAGTAGATGCATTTAAATGAAATCGGGGCACATGTCTTTTTGGCTCTGGTGCAAGATTCAAACAAAATTTTCTCTTCTTCTGACTCAGTTAAAAGTCATCTCAAAACACTCTTAATATATTGTCTGAGTGTAGGGCTGGAGGCGTGTGGGATTGAGTGGACACAGAGAAAACTAACATGCAGAAACGTATTTGCTTCTCCATCTCAATGAACACCAGAGTTTTACATGTTATTAATATCCATAGTAAGTACGATTTGACTACATACTGTAACGCGTATATGCATGTATAAGCATAAGGACTTACAAATAGATGTAGGAGTTTCTGCAGCTCTTATGGATGAGGGTAGAGAGGATTCGAGCTAAAAATTGTCCGAACATTTTGGGAGTGCGCAGACATCTGTCTGATCATCACTAGGTATGCTTTGATTTTAAGGCAGAGCTTGTTGAAGAATGCAGTAACTTAAAGCCAGCTGCAGTCTTAGCTTTTTGCTCTTTCAGCAATAGCACTAATAATTACTAATAGTTAATAAACTAACAGATGCAATACATGTATCGGCTCTTTTTGACATATGTGTCAGTTTAATAATTTTAAATGAATCACTGCGTTCATAATGGGAAATCTCCTTCAACCTCTGATTAAAACGTAACGTTGACTGAAGGATTATGGAGCGGACTTAATTTTACCGACTGTTTTAACAGTTGTCACAGCTGTTGGAAGAAGGAAAGGCAATTGAAACACTCCAAAAAAACGGGGTGGGGGGGTGTAGGGAGGGGAGAGAACAGGAGTAGTTTAGTAAATTTAAACATTGTTTCTGAATGTCAAATATAGAAAATTGAAGAGATTTGTAACTCCAGAAACCTTCCATGCGCCATGTACATTTCCGTTTTGTGGCTCACTGTGTTTCATTCATTTGAACATGTAGCTGCTTTCCCAGTTTCTTCATTTAAAAATGTGCAACAGTGTTTAAATGTGAAACAAATTCATCTGTTTCCCTGCGTAGATTTTCATCTTGCAACAACAGAACCGATAGAATACACAGGTGACAAGAAATAAAGGTTACGTAGAATGGCTGTAGGTGTCACATCATGTGAGTACTTCAGTGCAGTGATGGTTGGTGTACATATTTTATATTTTCCTAACCACGTTCTTGTGTTGCGATGTGGGAATGGTCTGTGGAGTCACCCTGTGAGTCTGTGCGTGGATGAATGTGTGAGTGTGTGTGTTTCTTATGTGTACATATATTTGTGTGTTTGCATGTGTGCAAGGTGATTATGTACTAAACATATAAGAGTTTATGTCAGTTTCACTCTTTGTTTTGGCATAGCCTCAAATTGCTGAAGAATATTTTTAGAAGGGTCTTTCATTCGTATAGGCAGGAAAGGGGCAGACTGAAGAACGCTTCTTTGTGAAGTGGGAAGCAGCACTTGATTTCGCTCCACTGTTTCTCCAGGCTCTGGAGACCTTTAACCTCTCCTGTCTGTCTTATTAGATAGCTTGTTACAGTTGTTCTGAGAAGTGAAGCCCCAGGCTGGTGTTCCCGTGGGTACCCAGTGTATGGGGTGGCAAGCAGCCCTGGGTGGGCACACAGCCCCTGACTGGGCTCTCCCCTTGAGCAGCAGGCAGGCCTTGGTCCCTTCTTCCTTCCCTGTTTCCGGTCATAGGGCTTTGCTTTTTTTGGTTCTGCTACACTGCTGGCAAGTTTTTGAATCCTGCAGAAAGTACAAAGGGTTTGTGCTGAAATGCCTGTCTGGCAGATTTTCCTTTACTGGGGCTTACCCCTCTTTTAGTGATGGGTGCTCATTTTAATGTGTTTTTGGTTGTGCTCTTTTATTTACTGAGCCTGGTGCGTTTCAGCGGTAATTAACCCATGTTATTAGCAAAGCCCTTGTGGATATCCATTAATTCTCTTGAATGGCTGATCGTTTTTTCTGTACTTTTTTCCCCTGTTTTTTTCCTAAGAATTGCTGTCCTGTTTCTGACAGACCTTAAGCTTTAACATTTCTTACAAATTTCTTTTTAAACTGAGGCAGGTAGAAGGGCATCATCCCCATAGTTCCATAATAAAGAATAACTATTGTCTTAACAAACTGTTTTCAAAGATGCTAATGGGAAGCAAAACAACTGTGAGAATCTGCAGGGAACAATTTATTTAATTATAATTTTTCAAAACACATGCTTAATGATAAGAAAAGTGATAAGAATTTTCTTAGCTTTTTTTTTGTGTGTGTGTAGCTGCATTAGCTGTTGTGAATATTTTAGCGTTCATATTTTAATCAGATTTCAACTTAGTTAATAGCACTTTGGGCATTTAAAAAATATTGAGCCAGCAGAAAAATACTTGTGCTTGCACTGCTGAGAAAAGATAAGGGCCACCTCATTAGCCAACCCTACTTTTGCAATTAATTTCAAATACACGGTGCTATTCATCAAATAGAGAAGGTAACTTGTCTATGATAATATTTAACAATACTTGAAGCCCACTTTGCTTAGACTAGCTAAAAAGTATGATATGTCTATTCTCACAGATATGTCAGTCCACATACTGTGCTGCTATTTCTGTATGTTACAAAGTTATGATAGAAAAATTATGGTCTAAAAATATAATATATTCATGAATAAGTGACAAGATAATTCGTTTTGCAGAACAGTTTTTAAAGGACTGACCCTGGGCCTGCAGGGAGGTTGCTTGCACTTCTGTGGAAGTATAAGCAGGAATGAAAAAAATGCTTATTTAAGCTTTCAAGGAAGTATATAAAAAAATTACTTTTTTGCTTAGAATAAGTAAAATCTATAGGATAAGTCGGAAGAAAATATGAAAGGGATTCTTGCTCCTGTTGAAGCCTGAAGTAGCCTCTGTCTATAAGATAAGCTTTGCTATGAATTCTTTTTCACAGCAAATTCATGGAGGGAAGAAACAATAAAATGTTGATCCGTTACAAGTGCATATGAGCCTCACGCTACCGAGCTCTCTAGAGGAAATCTGTGATTATGCTGGGCCAGTTTGTTCAGTTTTTATCTCTTTTACATCCACTGGCCTTGTATTAAATTGTCATTGTCCTAAAGCACATGAGAGAGAAATGAATTGCATTTCTCGACATGCTCTGACAGTGAAATATTTAGCCTCCCTGTCTCCAATCATACTCATATGTATGTTTGATAGTGCAGGGATGACACCAACAGTCGCTGCAGCTTGGCACTCCACTTATTACATGTTCTTTTACATTTCGTCTGTCGTCTTTTAGGCTTGGCTTAGGGAGTCATACGATCGCAGTCCTATCTGTAGCAGCATGTACGTATGTGGTTTTGTTTTGTATATTTGCATTTTGCGTGAAATCTTCTGCCTGTGCACAGCAAGTTTTGTGTTCAAACACGTTTATATCCATGCCTCTGTGTGTGTTCCAGGTGTATAGTGTATTCCTTATGCAGTTTTGGCAATGTACATCTATTGTTGTGTGCTAGCCACAGACATATACACAGTAAGTATATATATATATATGCAGAGCTATATAACTTCCCTCTGTGCAGTTGCTTGTCAAAAAGCAGCTGCCTTTATGTGGTTTTATGTGGGTTTTTTCTTATCCATGAGAAGAGAGCTGGCCAGCAATGTAAAGTATTTACACCTCATTTTGTGTCAGATTTTCCAGGTATTCTAGCAGGTTTTGTATTGTACTCACAGTTTTGCTTTTAGAAGGTGCTGTATTTTTTTTTTGTAAAATTTTTCTCTTTCTAGTAAATGAGAGGTCTAATATTTATTCACATTTCTGTAAGTTTTGGCTGTCAGAGATTTATTTTTTCAGCTAAATATGTCGTTGGACTCACAGTTATATTTACATCTAAAAAATATAATTATTTTTAGGGGGGAAGTCTCCTGCATATGGTTGTTAATATAAATCATGGTGTCCTCAGACAAAAATATAAAATACGTATGCGGTTTTAATGGTCCTTAGTCCTCTCCAAAAGTCCTATAGTTGTGGGGTTTCTGTTTTCTTCTTTTGTTATGCTTCTGTTGTCCTGAAGTAAAACTGCTATGAAACATTAAAGAAAAATGTTAAACTGAATTGTATACTGCTAGTTCAGATAGTAGTGCTTAATTAGTCTTTAAAGGACTTGTTATTGCTTTTTCAGTAGCACTTTGGAAAGTAACTTCTATAGGATATTGCCTTTTGACTTCTGTCTTATGAAACAATTTATGTATTTTTTGTGTTACAAAAGCTTTAAATCTCTTGGGTTTGTTTACATAATGCTGGTAATGTTTTTCAATTAATTTGTATTTCCTTCAAACAAAGAAGGGCTTTTCTCTTTGCTGTTCCTTAATATAGCAGGTTTGCATCAAAGGCAATCTCATCTAATTTCCAATTATTTTCCTCTTTTAAGTAGCGTAACTTTCTAATCAGAGCATCATTACCCGTTTCTTTTAAAATTGAAATAAAATTTATTTTTTCACTTCATCGTCTTATACTTGCCAAAAAAATGTCTATTAGCAGCCTAATGAAAGTTAGAGTGATAGAAGTACTTTTATAGAGTATAAGACAAGCATATGCTGTTTTTCTGTACCGCTGAATGTCTTATTCTTACCATGGGTCACCATCCTGAATTTTTATGTCATCTAGATGAAATTTTCTTATTTAGATCAAAATTATTTACAGGGCAAAGCAAAACAAAACACAATAAAAAGACCCAAAAAACTTAGTATTTTGTGACACTAATACAGAACCTTAAGGAAGTATGAAATTGGAGGAGGATGGCCATACACTGTGGTAAGTTAGTACAGTGGGGTGTATGAAACAGAAGGCCCTTGTCCTCGGTCTAATCAAGCCATTTATAATTTCCTTGTATACAATTGTGCACATTTATTTATATGATAACTTGCTGAAATATGATTAGTTACCCCTATGCGCACGAGAATAGTCTAAATATATCCTTTCATCATACAATGAAAATTATATTCTCTTTTCCTGAGTAAAAAGTCTGCAGCTTTGAGATGCTGTCTTTATATGGGAGGGCAGATTCTCTTAAAGGGTCGTATTCTGAAACCAAACTTTGAAATGAAATGATTAGAGGTTTTCCAAGTTATTACTCTGTAGCATAGCGTAGATGTCTCTTACCACTCTGTGTGTTTTCATGTTGCTCTAAGTGGAAAAAAAACCCCTGCGCATCTCCTTTTCATCATTTTGATTGGAACTACATACCATATGTAATGTGTTTTGGCAGCACTTACCTAGCCAAAGAAAACAAATTAATATTAGCCATGCTGAGGGGTGTCAGAAGTATCACAGATGTGTCGATTTAGCTTTGCTCCATCACACACTCTTTCCTTAAACAACTGGTCAAGCTGTCGCAAAATGTAGTGTTGGCTACAGTGAGATTCTAATAGGTGTGATCAGAGATTGATGGCTTTGGCAAGTTAGAATGAGAAGATGATGTGGAGTTTCTGTTCTTGTTTTGAATGGCCTCAGAAAAAAAGCCCAACTCTAAACAAACAAAAAATAAAGAAAATTTTAAAACCGCTAAAAATGTAATTTAAAAAATTTAAGCCAGCCGTGTGTACACACACACCCCCCCCCTGCCCCCAGCCCCCCAAGCCTGCTTGATATGAAACAACTTACAGTCCTGTAGATGTAGAGATGCTGGAGAGTGAAGTATCTAAAATGTACTGCTAGCTTGTTCCTAGGCATTTCTGAAATTCCTTTCCATATAAAGGTGCCAGGATGGGTGGGGAGGAAGTGACTTGTTTTATTCAGTCTGTTCTTACCTGTGATATTGCTGACCTTTCCCCCTTTCCCTCTATTACTGGGTTTGTTTCTAGAGCTGTTTTTGGAAGAAACACTTTTTTCAATCTCACACATGAATATTTTTAAGGAAATACAAACCAGGAAAATCTAGTAAAAACAGTACATAACTAAAAAGGTGGAATCATACTCTTTTATGTGTATGCTTTGCAGAGTACTGCTGGCAGTTTGTATGGTTTTCTATATATTGAAAATATAAGAGAATCAAGCAATTTTCTAAGTATTCTTTATTTATTTTTAATTTTTGTTTTCTGTCTTCAGATTGGCTATAGGATTTGGTTCCAGTCTTTGTGAAGGATGAATGCCAGTGTCCTGTTATGTTTAAGATGGTATTTTATTGCTTTAGGTGGGCTGTGGTATACTCGATTGGCAAGTATTAATGCTAAAATAGTTTTCAGAGGGATTAATTTCTGCAAGTCTGTGAGGCTTTCTCCTCCACAATTATTTTTTCACTTTTAAATAGAAAAAAAGGAAAGGCATCTAGTTTTAAAAAAGTGCTAAAACTCACCTACCATCTAAAATAGATTTAGAATGCGTTTCCAAAGCAAATGCCGATATATTGCTAGCAAAATTATCTTTAAAGAAGGGTAAAATTCTTACATCAAAAAGTGGATTTTTTTTCTTTTTTCATCCCTTACCATGGTAGTTTAATGCTCTGTGAATGCAAGTTTATCTCTACTGATTTATATTCACTTTCCCATCAGTGAAAGAATTCCCTGGCAACGTTCTCGTAGCAGCCACCACCATGGTGGGACAGGGGAGGTGTTCCAAAGTGGCACGAAATGCCACGTCTGCAACCAACTGTTCCCCTCCGCATTAAAGGGGTGACACTGGGATTCCCCATAGCCGAGTGACATCCAGGGACACCGCCCTGCTGTCCTGGCAGGAGCCGCTCGGGCCCGCCTGGTGCTGGGCGATAGGGAGGGAGCGGAGCAGCCACCGCCGGTGGCTGACTTTGGTTTGAATGACACCTGTGCCATCAATCACCAGGCCCTGGTGTCACAGATGGAGAAACAACAACCGGCCGCATTAGCCGGCGCTGCACACTTGGCTTCATTCGGCTCATTGTTCTCCCACAAATCTCGAGGATGGCTGGTTCTGCGCCGGGAGCCCAGGCAGAGGCGCGGGATGGGCTCAGGTGGTGGCACGGGCCTGCCCTTTGCTGCTCCATCAGAGGTACTCGGGGAAAGGCTGACACTGGGAGGGGGCGGTGGGAAGGAGCCTCCACGCAGGGGCTGGAGCTCCAGCTTCCAAGGAAGGCTGTAATTAATCAAAGAGCTGAAACTCGGGATTTCTCTTCTGGCGTTCCAGAAGTTTTCATTTAGCAAGCTGAGAGCGCCCAGTGCGCAGCCAGGTTAACGTTTAACTCTTCAAATACTGCGCTCGTCCCGGGAATACACTGTCACCCTGAGGAGAATGAAGGGGATGCTGTGCCTATTTCCTATGGCAGGCAAAATCTTCAAAGCCATGGCTCTTCTGAAGTAGCTGGTCTGCTATTATTCCTCAGTAGTTAGCACTGAAAATTCTGTATCCGAGACACCGAATGAAGAGTTGCTGAGGGGCTTGTCTGGGGGAGAGTGGGGGATTTTTGTTTTGTGTTTGTGGTGGGTCTTTTAGTGCCAGGTGAAGGCTGGATCATGGGAAATCACTGTCTTGTTCTGGAAAAGAACAGTAAAGGTATTTAAATGCCTTCAGACGCTGTAACCATTTTCCTTTCTTTCTTTCACTTTTTCATCACTTGCAAATCAGAGACAGTTCTTAGAGGACAGGAGAACAGAATAAACACAAAAGCAAATAGAAATTATTTTTTTTATACTGGTGAGGCCTGTGTCAGGTCTATTTTGAATGCATTTGAAACCTATTGCTTCCATGCTCTTTTCCAAGTAGTACCAGATAAATACCTGTGAAATATTGAGATGGAAGTGATCATTCCTCATGAAATTTTTCTCTTTTTTTTTCTCCTCCTTACATCCCTTTTGTGTTAAGCGCTATGGACTGACTGTATTTTTGTTGTAAGCTAATTCACCGTTGCTGGTTTAATTACAACTAATGTCAAGCAGAAAACCTGTAACGTGCCAGAGACGGGCTACAGTGTGCTGAAGACACAGCTTATGTTTGATTGTGTGTAAATACAGTTAGTTAGTTGGGTTTATCTGATAGCCTGGCAGAAAGAGAGAGGAGCAGTACAAACTGTTTTCAGTAACTGTGCTGTTCATACACCTGATAAGATTGAGAGTGCTTTTGAACTACTGATATGCTTTGAATAAGAAAAGAATAATCACATCCATTGGCACCGGCTTATCAGGAATGAAGTAAAATGCCAGCACTTTTACATTAGCAAAAGTAAATGTTTTAGACACTTTGGGCCTTTTTTCCATTTAAATTAAATAGCAGAGTGCTTTTGAGTGTGCTGTAATGAATGGAAGGATTTATTACCTTGACAAAATTACAGGTGAATGCGTTGAGAGAGGAGTCCTCGGCAACAATAACAGCTCTTTTGATAAGTGGCTACGTCTATTCATGCTTTTGGTACAGAAATGCAGCAATTTTATCCTTTCTTGCTTTGTGAAGTGCAGTGGCTAACTTAAAATGTGCAGTTCTTCATAGTGTAACATACTTGTGCAATTTGTAATGTGCTGGCAACACATTTAATATTTATCATCTAACATGGCTGTTCATAAAGTAATGCTTGATCATTTACTTGTGTGTCCGCTGCCTTCAGTTGCTGTGTATTTTCATGTTTGAAAAAGAATGTATCTTAGAGTATTTGCTGGGAAGGCAAGGTATGATTCTTCATTAACTTACCACAGCAGGGCTCAAATGCACTATTATTTTCTCAAGGTTTGCTGATTTGTATTTTTGTACCCTTTTAAAATTTTATTTCTGGGTTCTTTTTCTTTCACATGCCTACAATTAATTCTGGGATATTCAAATTTGATGAATAACAGTGCAAGACCATATTTGATTGATTTTGGATTATTATTGATTACTGTCAATGAGATCCCTGTGACACTTTGAAATCAATGATATGTGATTAAACCAAAGCTCCACTGTTCTATACGTTAGGTAGCATTTGGGAATTTAGGAACTGAATGTTCACAAGCTATAAATTAAGACAGTGTTCAGATTTAAATAGCCCTTTGTTTGGCATTTATTCACCAAAATATGATTCTTAGGAAAGTTAGTCTTCCCAAGTGTGAGCTTTCAGTAAAAGAAAGGTCATTGATTTAAGGTTTATTAAATTTTAGCTAAAAACAACTGGCTCCATTTGGGTGTAAAATAATTTAAGTACTTACTGCAGGCAACCTTCATGCTTTAGAGCTGTTGCTCAAAGGTTTCATTCTTCTATGAAGATGTCAACTGTAAATATAAAAATGCATCACTGAAAGTGTAATGGTTTAAAGATTCTAACAAATAAAAATTCCTGCCTGGGGAAAGCACTATAATCAAAATAAAGTAGTCTTAACTTTTTTTTTTTNATTTTATTCTCCCCTACAGATGATGATAGTCTATCTTTGGAATCAGCAATACACTTCAGCCATTAATACAGGCAATGTGTAAGCTGCCACCGCCGCCTCTAAAATGCGGTATCTTGGCATTAAAGTCAACTTTATAATCTGGCAAAAACCCTGCTTGGCAATATTAAAATCTAGCTTCTGAAGCACTTTTATTTCTGAAAGCTTTTTATGTCTTTTTGTATCTCTTTAGCATATATTAAATTTCTCAGGAGCAGTGGCCTGGATGTGCGCTTGATGGATGACTGGCGTGGGGATTCTTCTTCCCCTTACCCCCTGCCTTTTTTCCCCCCACCCTAATTTAAAAGAAAAAAAAAAGTGCATTAGGTAATGCTGGAACAGGAATACTGCAGCTTCAGTATTTGACAAAATTATTGTGGGGCTTTTCTACCATTTTTAGGTAAGTTAGGAGAGATTTTCTAAGGTAAGAAGGACAGTCTGCTGCAAAGGTCTTGCTTGCATCTGAAGAAATCTTTAGCTTCTACCGATTGTGGACTGATTCAAGACTAAATGGAGAGAATGCCATTCATTTTAGAAGGTTTTGGATCAGTCTCTATAATTGATTTCAAAAAAATGAATGATTTGGTAGTATTTTAAAATAAATCAATCAAAAAGTGGAGCCTGCGTCCAAGGACTCGCTGCCAGGATGTGACATTTGCACCAGTATAGAGTTGCCTGAGGGAGTGTGACCAGGAAATACTAAGATTACCCCATAATATTTTCTATGTGAGCTTAAAAGCAGTGTTGGCATTATGCCCATATCTTCCGCCTTGGGTTGCCTAAAGAAGAGGTAGAAATCCTTCAGATGGAGATGATAAAATAAGTGAGACTGATCCCTTTTTTTCTTAGTTTTACATCGGAATTGGAAGAGAGGTTGAAATGCTGTATTTACATAAAGATTGATTTATCTTAGTTTGTTTCTGATGATGAATTTTGGGTGTAAAGCTGTAATGTGGAATACATGTGTGTGCTTGATTCATGTCACCTTTTTATATATATGCAGAAACACCTTGGTGTTCCTATGCAGAATTCAGAAATCACCAAGGGTCATTCAGCGTGTCTTTGCCTATGGGATACAAAATAAATTTTAATAGATGGAGAATTACCTTGACTGGCCTCCAACCAACATTTTATTAAAAGGTTTGTGTAGTGTTTAAGAGATACAGGAACTTGGCTTTTGGACAGAAAACATTTTTCTCTTTGTAGAAAGAAATATACCACGATGGCATAACAGGATAAAAGAGACAAATATTCTGATGCTTGTTGATGTTATTTTAGTCATATAAAGAGTACCCTTAAGTGAGTGTGATAATACCATGTACTGCCCTCCATTTTACAGACTTTTCTAGTGCAAAACTTTGTTGTAGCTAACAGTGCCTCCATCTGAGTTGGTAAATATGCACATGACTTCTGTCCCCATTTTGCTTCCATGTGTTCACCAAACAAGATTTCTGTTTTCATTTGGTTTGCGTCCCTTGAGTTTCGTATTTTCCTTGGCTATGAACACTATGTAATTTCAGACCTATTCCTTTAATCATGGATCACATTTTTGTCTTGGATAAAGCATTCCATTTTTTGTACAAATGAAGCATAGGTGTGACTTTATGGCCTTTTTTTTTTAATGCTTGTGTGTAGGTTAGTGTTGTGATAAAGAAACAGAACCTGATTTCTGTAATGGTAATATCTTGAATTTCATGTGAAAATATGCTGAAGGAATTATTTTTTTTTTAATCTGCAAAAGCCTGTTCTGTAAAGGTTCACAAAAGGATGCATATCAGCATTCAGTACTTCTGTTAGAGCAAAGCCTATTATTTTATTAGGCACAAAGGAAAAGGTGAGTTTTGCAGCATATATTTATAAAGGTTGTGTCCATGACATTTCTCTCTAAGGTTTGCTATCTGGAGAAGAAGAACTAGAAAAGCTAGGCATGAGGACTAAATGTAAGCCTGTGCACTTAAACCCTTGTTTTAAATTTGAACAGTTTAGTGAGTAGGGATTAGTGGAGTAAGGAAAAGGAAGCGGGAATGTCAAGTCTTTCTTGCCTTCTACAGTTTTTGTGCAGCAGTTGGGTTTTTGTTTCCCCTTTAGTGATTAGTTTTTTGTTGGAGCTGGTGGGGTTTGTCTGGGAGCGGCACAAACCACAACCCATCAGCAGGCTGCTAGTCAGCAGCAGGTGTGAACAACATAAAACAGGATTAATGCTGAACCAGAGTGTGCACTAAAAACAGAACCCCTGTCTTGGTTTTACAAGGGCAGTAAGATAGAAGCACTCTTGTCGTGTTTACTAAACACGTGTTTAGTGGACTATGTAAATGGCTCTGCTCAGCTGCAAAGGAATAAGTGCAAGAATTATTGTGCATTTGAGATTTTTAAAGACACTTTTTCCTCCTTTAAGAGTGTACCTCTGTTAAAGCAAAGGCAGGGAGGTAAATGCCAAGGTATTCAAAATCAGTGCTTCAAAACTGAAGTGGAAGAAAGGGAGGATGGAACATCAGCAGTCAGTGTTTAAACTTTCTTAGTCATTGATGTAGAGGGGGAGGTAGATTTTACTGTCTTTTTGAAATCACACCTTTGCAATTTAAGGTTTAATGTCTGCTTTCATTTCCTTTTAAAAGACAGCTTTTCCATTCCTTTGTGTTTGCATATTTGGGAGCTGTTAAAACCCTGTATTTATTAGATCCATTACATTCACCATCAACATCTGCCTTAACTTATGCTCTGTGTTGTAAGCATTTTTCTCTTTCCCATTATTCCTAGAACAGATTTGAGAAGAAATTGGTATCTGTCAAGCTGCATTTACACTATTTACATAGCTTGATTTGAAAAATAAGAAGACAACAAAAGAAAAGCAAAAGTATAAAAAAAATCAATGTAAATCCAAAAAACTCTCAGATGAAAAAACCAAACAACCAAAAAACCCCTAACAAAACAAAGAAGACAAACTCTCAATTCCAAAACCTCCAAAACCAAAACACTAACCCACAAAAAACACAACTCATTTTTCCTGAACTGGTAAGCATTTTCCTAAATTCTGCAAACTTCACCTCAGGAAAAATCATCAAATCTGTTTGTAGAGCTCTGAGGAAAATCTGATCATTTTGAAAATCACTATCATGGTATTTATATCAAGTTCAGTTTAACTATAGTTATGTCTTCTTTTCTGTGTTGTTGTTATTGAATTGGGATTGACAATTACTTTTCTCATAGAACAGAATGAAGTATTTTTAGTCACTCAGTCTCCATCACCCTAATTCCTTGCAAGTTCTTAGGTTATAGAGATGTGTTTTCTCATGCTTTTGTTTTTGTTTATGTTGTTGTATTTGTTATGAAATGCTTTTATGAACTGTAGCTGCTGTTGTAGGGTCCAGATTGTATCTTCACAGACACCTCTGCAACTTGACTCTTTTTCCTTCAGGACGTCCCTGTATACCTCTTTAGAGAGGTACAGGTCTGATTTTTGAGGGGAAATGCTGGGATAGGATGAGAGCTTTGCTTATGCATGTTATGCACAAGGCAATGGCAAGCATTACCCAAGCAGGAAGATTGCATTCAGAGCTTAAATCTGAAGGTAAAGAGAATTGAGTAGGTTTGTTTAAGAGCAAAAAATAGTCAAGAATTAATCTGTTTTCTAAAATATCTGGAGTAGTCACTTTACCTTATTAATTAGTGCATTTAAATCCATCATTAAAAGCAATTGCTTTAATATCTGCACTGTGAAAATATACCTAAAACATTATAAAATTAATGATTTCATTCTTTCTTATTGCATTTCTCCCACACACAGAGTTAAGTACAGTTGCAATGCTAAGAATATACATGATTGTTTCAACAATGACTTTTGATAATGAAAACAGAAGGCTTGGGAAATCCTAATTTTCCAATGTATTAATTCATTATCAGTGGTGAAACAAGCTTACCAGCATAATACACATTTTGAATCCAAGTGTGGTTCTGTGATTTCTTCTCCAATAATGTGTGTGTTACTGTTGTGGCAACTTGGTTGTGGCTCAGAGGTTTATTTTTAAAGAGGGTGTTCCTGCATGTTCAGAGTTCTGTTCATCTGTTGTTGCTGAGAAAACAGCTTATATCATCGTAGTGAAATCATGACTTGTGTGATAGCATTTTAAAAAAAGCAGTGCATAAAGTGCACTGCTTTTACTGGCTCTCTGATGATGTAAGCTGGTTACTATAGCTCAAAATGTTTTTCTGTAGCCAGTAGCACATGGTTCACCATTTCCAGAAGTTCCCAAATCTGTTGCATAGGTTTATGAGTTTGTATGTGTGGTCAAACCCTGGGTTGTTTGACCTTTTTATTTTTTTCTGCTCTCTCTCTCCGTATTTTTTTTTTCCCCCTCAGAGGTGGTAATATAAAACCTTGAAGTTCAGGATTTTCTGTTAGGACATGTAAGCATACAGGAGTTGTGCTGCTTATCCGAAGTTTATCCTAAGTGCTTAACCTCTTTGGCCTTAGAATGAGTCTGGGCATCCCATGAAAGCAGTCTGTCTCTGGAGGTTTTCTGTAATTCCTGGCTTCTGCCAGGTCAGAAATAAACAAGAATAGACTTTTTGATAGTGCTGCTATGTCTTCTCCCTGGACCAGATAAAACTAGATGCTGTATTATTATGTTTATTATTATTTGAGTCCCTAATGAGTGTGTTTAAATCCCTGAAGAGATAAGTTCTTGTTTGTTTCAGGTTCCCTTTGCCAGTCTGGACCAGTTCTCATTTACCCATGCAGGTTTATTTACAGTCAGTTTCTCTTTCCAGTTATACCAGTATGCTCAGGGGAAGCAGAATATCAAAAAGGACATGTCTCAACTTATTTTGCCTTCAACATCGTGGAATTGCTTATTCTGATTTTAAAAAAGACAAAAAAATCACAACATAACCAAAAAGATTTCTTTACTCAGTAGTTGAATGTAATTGCCAGTCAATCCCATGCAAAGTACCCGGGCCAATACTTAATATCTGTATCAAGGAAGTGTAGAGGCCCCTGCCTTGCTACTGTGTTTGCTACGGTGTGTAAATACATGGGTAATTCCTATTCAAGGACTTTGCTGACTACAAAGACAAGAAATTCATGAAAGCTGCAGAAAAGGCCATGGCATACTTTCCTAATGTGACAAATAGAACCATACTCTCTATGTGTGCATATATAGTTGCAAAAAATCTCTGTGTGTGATGTGTATCTTTAGGTTAAGAACACCAAGAGAGGCTAGCAAGGGAGTATGGGTTGTTTTATTGTAGATCAGCAGAAATCTACCTGGTGTTTGAGGGAGAGATGTGTGGTTTCATCTGTGTCAGCTCAGAGAAGGTAACGTTAAGGAGAAGGAGATAGAGGGAAAAGTGCAGTGAAAGGAAGACAGACCAGGGAGCAACACAGGCTGCTGGTGTTGACATAGCACAAGGGGTGGGTAAAGAGGTTGGAGACAAATCTGGATAGTACAGGATTGCACAGAGCATCTGACTGACTGCTTACATTTAATACCTTTTTGCAATACGATTTTTAAAAATGGTACTTGAACAGTGATTTCAGTTAATACGCTGTATCAGTTGCCTGCTGACTTGAAAAAGAAGATGAAGTTAATTGCTTGTTTGGACAGCAGTACATTTAGTATAAAAAGGGCAACTTCTGTGGTACAATGATAATGGTGCCAGTCAAACTCTTCCAGATGTGTCACCAGATTTCTTTCTTTTTCATATATATTCTTGTTCAAAACATGTATTATGGTTTTGGGTGTCTTCTTCAGTGTGTTTTGCACAGTGCACCGTAGAGGAAAGCATCACATGAAATTGTTGATTTTTGCAGTCAAAACAGACCTACTGCCTCAGCTTTTGTTTGCATTTTCCTTAGCAGTTTCAAATACTTTGTAATAAACTTAGTAGTTCTATCTATCTCTTAAGATCGGTAGAAGACACGTAGTTGAGACATAGCCCATGATGGAAACTGAGGCTTTTCACTGTAGATATACTAGGTGTTAAACCTTCATCTAAAAACTGTGGCCATGTACTAGAAGATATATAGATTTATGTGTAAA
>VZUA01014799.1:0-17137 GCA_013401035.1 Horornis vulcanius
GTCCCAGTCCCCACAAGCCAGTCTTGGTCCCCACAGGTCAGCCCTGTGCTCTGCTGCACACACGGACAGGGGGATGACCTACACAGCCATACAGTCCTCACTTTTTTGTCTCTAGCAGCTAAAGACAATTTAAATATCCAGGCTGTCTAATTGCCAAGGCTAACTGTGACTCACAAGCAATCTGCTGGGTTGTGGTTTTATATTTGGGAATTGTGCCATTTCAGTGAGTTTGTGCCGTTCCCGCAGCTCCCGTGTCCATCTCTGTTCTTTTCAGCCAGCCCACAAACACAGTGGTGCCAGCACAGTGTGGGGGCCTTCTCTGTTGGCATCTCAGTGCTCAGGAGGATTGCTCTTGAGCACCCCTGCCCCATTTTAATCTCTAAAATTCAGTGATCAGATACTGAAAGGCAAGCAGCACTCAGCACCTCTTCTGCAAATACAGAACCCAAGACCAAAAACCCCAAAAGCAGTGTTAAGCGCCTTGGAAACTGAATAGTTGAGAAGGCTGAATAGATCTCAGCCAAGAGGCATTCCTAAGGTGATGGAGTTCACAGTGTGCTCATACCTGCCCATTGGGGTGGGCAAGACACTTCAGAGCTGACACGAATGTGGGTAACACGTGGGGTAAAAACTGAATGAACTGACTGCTTGAAATAAAACAGGGCTTTTTCTCTGAAAGATTTGAATCTTTCATGAATATAAAATGGGAGAATTCCAGAAATGAGTGACAGATAAAAACATATCTTTGGGGCTTTTTTTTTTTTTTTTTTTGTTAAATCTTTAACCAAAGTAATATTCAAGACAAATGTTTCCCAGAACAGTAAAGAGAACTAAAGCTTAGGGCCACCATTGCCTTTCCCTGGAAAGCATCCTGATACAGTTCCAGCTTAACCAGCTCATGTCTAAACAATTGTTTGCCATAGACAAAAAAAAAAAAAAAAAAAAAAAGTCAAATAAAAATGTTGATTTAATTATATCAGCCTGTTACGGTGGTATGAAACTTTCTATGAATACACAGAACAATGCATGAGTGAGGAGTGTATCCTTTTTAAGTACTGAAAATAAAATGTTTCTGTTGGCTCTCAGTTCTGGAGAGATGGTGGCTTTTAACTCCAAGCACATGCTCAGCTGGTTTGTGTTGGAGGGAGAGGATTACCCATCAGCTGAATGTTAATTCTGGATAATGAAGTATAGCAGGTACAAAAGTAGAAGTGATAACTGTGGCTGTGGAGGCTGCACCATGACAACCACGCTGGCCAGAACTTTGGGGTGCTGCAAAGGCATTCACTAAACATATGCATATGGCTCCAAATAGTGAAAATGAGTTATCTCCTCCCACTGATTTATCTGAGTTTTACCCTGGTGCTGGTCCATAAAACACCAATAGCCTGGAATTTCCCGGTGTATTTGACATGGAGGTTCTAGGCTCAGTTAAAATATAGACATCCTAAGACAATAAATACCTGGATAAGCATTTGGTACTCTATTGAAGAGGCATACTCACAACATGAGCTACATAAACTCATTCTCTAAATGGGAATATTTTAAGAGATATCAAGTACAGATGTTTCAAAGTAGAATTTAAGGTCTCCATGGGTGTCCCCAACTGGTGATCACTCTATTATAAGCTTAACTCTTCACAGAGAGAGTTCAGAGTCCAAATTACTTACCCAACTTTGCATCAAAGAAAAATAACTGTTTCGTTTCAACAGTTCTTTGCACCCACTACCTAAAACAAACCATGAACATCTGCAATTTCACTGCCCAATCCTTTCTTATACCCTTACAACATTTGTTCTGTTAATGTAGGTTAATTCTGCAAATAACACTTCTGTAAATTGTTCTTGCAAACTGCTACATCATTTATGTAAGGACTTCTGTGAACTTTGAAAAATTAATGCCTTTAATTTTGGTTGATGGCAACATCAGCAGAGCTCTGTAAATTGCACTTTAATGAGATTTTGCTACAGGGGATAATCTGCTACTGACAGAGTAACATCTTGAAAACATCTGTAGACCTATAATTTTTCTATGACGATTAGATCCCACCACAAGAGTCCAAATACAGTGCAGAAATAAAGGAAAAAATGTAAAGTCCTAAATGAATATCCAACCTGTTCTTTAAAAAGAAGAGAGACACAATGAAAAGTTTCATGCACTGAAAATAAATCAATTTTTCTGACTAATTAACATTTAGCTTTATTTAATTAAGAAAGACTATTACTGTCTTCACTGCTGTGCATCTGTATATAATGAAGCAAACAGCAGTAGGTATAAGATACCACAGAGGGATATGCCCAAGTAACCAGGCACTATAGGTGCAAAGGAACGTCTATTATTGTTAAGTAACTGACATCAGAGCCTCTCTTTAATGTTGTCATAAATAAAAGAAAGATTTTCACAGATGCTTTCACATATGGTTTCTTATTTGTCTCTGATGGAGACTGGGAGTTAGATTAGATGCCAAAATTAAATGATTTAAATAGACAGCTGCATAATGCAAACTACTAAATAACACCTTTTGAACACTTTCTATTTATAGTGAGTTCTAACTTACAGAATGATGACCAATCTCATTTTGCTTGTATCATTGGAGGTTGTTGCTATAAAACCATTGCCTTTACAACCCTGAAACATCGAGTTACACTGCTGTCAATTTGGAAGTGCAAAGAGCATGGGATTATCATGGCAAACAGGACTGGAAAGCTGAGAATCCAAGATTAACTTCAATAGATTAACTTAATCATTGAAATATGCAGTTAGTGATTATCTGTAACAGAGCTATCCTGGATGAACTGAAAAGGCAGGTTGAGAGAGAGGCCTTCATTGCAAACTGCTGGAGAATACCAAGCCTGTCATCATTCAAGTTCAAGTGAAGTGATGGACATCAGAGCAGGCACTTAATACCTGAATAATCTACCATTTACCAGCACTGAGGCATTATATCTTGGGGATAAAACTTTGCATTAAAAACACAGTATTTGGTGCAGGGGAAAATGTAGCAGCTTTTCAGGAGACATATTCTTTGTTAGTATAGCCATTCCTTGAATTGTTTTTTTTTGTGTCCTAGACAATCATAAAATCATTCACAAGTATGGAGTCTGCATGAAGTTGTTCTGGAAAGGAATACAAACTTCCAAATGCTACTGGGATCTAAAATCTACTCCTAAAAGCAGGTAACACTGGTTGCTTGCAGCAGTCTGGAAGGCATTAGCTCATGGATAACTCTGAAATGCTCTTCCAAATCAGAGGACTTTTCCTACCACTTTTATTTTCAGGAGAGGCATTATGGGCAGAAACACAAAAAAGAAGAGGCATCATTTGAGGGACACAAGAATAGGTTTCTCCACCGTCTATATATCCACTGTGAAAATCAGAAAAGCAGCCTGTGGCAGGAGCTGGGAGTCACACACTAGGGGATCTGTCTGTCCCCCACCAGCACTGGCACAACAGCCTCCAGCACAGCCACCACAGTGCAGCTCCTCACATCCTCTGCACTGCCCAGCTTCTGCCATTGCACACACCTAGGCCTTTTCCTTTGGTACTGAAATGTCAATATATTAATCTTATCTCATATTGCCCATTCCTTGGAATTTGTAAATCAGAAGCTAGATTGTTTTTCCCCCGAGTTCAGCTCTCTGAGTTTTGAGAACAGCTACTGGGGCACCTGCTGCCCTCACTTCTTCCTTCACACAGGCACAGCCCCAGATGCCCATCCCTCTTTGTGCCTGGCATAATCAGCCCTTGCAGGCTTGGGATGCTATCACCCCTTCTCCACCATTTTAGCCTTGCTATGGCTCCACACCTGTGTCACCCAACACTGAGGGGACAACCGAGGAACCAGACAGTTTCCAAACACACCTACCTTCTTCTCACCCTGATAAAGAGAGTAGGATGTGAAAAACAAACACGAGGCAATTTTGCAACCAGAGAAAATGAACCAGGATATTTTGTTGCAGAGAGTAGGGATGCTTACACTCTCCCCCAAAAATGGTTATGTGGATTGTGCAGTCTCTTTATAATTTGGTCTCAATCTGCACACTATATTTGTCAATATCATGGCTTTTCCTAAGCCATCCTTTTATTAGCCAGCATCATGCAGTTGACACCTTTGAGCAATGAACATCCAGCTTTTGTCCATACCATGCTGCTATACAAATAGAGGTAATGAGAACTTTACTGCAATGTTCATAGACTTTAGATACTCAAAGTGTATTTCATATAACCAAATAAGTATGTCAACACAATGTAATCCCCATTCTTCAGACAAGATACAGGGCTGAGTTTCCATTTAGACTTTCCCTTTGCTTCATTTCCATCAGTTAAATTTGCTAGAAGTAGCTGCAGAGAAAAACTTCCAAGGGGTGTGTGTTTTATAAACTAAATTTTGTAGGAATTAATATAATTAAATAGGTATTTATATAAATGACAGCTGAATCACAAAATATACAATTGGCAAAGTTTTGAGCCCAAAGAAAATTTCTTTCCAGTAATCTGAGCTCTTCTATAGTCTCAGTTTAACTAAAGCACTGAAAGGGACTCAAGATGTGCATAGTTGAGATGTAGATGTGCTTATCACTATTAAACATTAGAAAAACACTAATTTAAGTTTGAAATATGGGGCACTGGGACATGACAATTGTCTTTAAAGTAGCCACTCAGAGGTTTCCCTTACTCACATTTCTCTTGGCTGGGAGAAACCTCCTTGTCCCTCTCCACTGAAATTCTAGCCCGATGGCAGCACCAGCTTTCCAGCAAATCCTACTGTGCTGTACTATAAAGATTAAGCTGCAGAGGGAAGTAAAGCTTTGGCTGACACCCTTGACAGCAAAGCCATCAAAGCAGATATGCCTCTTGATCCAACAAAAATCTGAGAAAATTCCCAACAAGCAGTCATGTAAATCTAAGGGAACTGGGGGACAGTGTTATTTTACATGCCAAACATGAGGAGCATAGTCAGGAGCTGGCACATGGAAAGCCAGCAAGCAAGCTGAAATGTAGAGTGATATAGGACTGAGCACATGTGGGGCTCCAGCAGGACTTTCTGTACTGTGGTTCTTGTGGCACCAAGCCCTGTGGAGAAGAGCTCTGCAGGACCCTGCCTTGAGGGGCCAAGCAGCCCTTCACTGACACTGCCAGAGTGCTACTGCACTCACTGGGCTTTCTCCAGCCTCACTGCAGCTCTTGCACCAAAGTCCTCAAAGAACCTGTTCAGGTTTATGCTATTTAAGGTTTGATCCACTCTAGGCAAAACACAGCCCTGTGTGTAAAACTATGCTCAATGTCCTTTGCATTACCCAGCACAAAGCAGAAGCTTTTCAGTCGTGTGCAGTTCACTTTGCTTCAAATCTCATTAACCTTAAGCAGAATAATGAATGACTGTCAATGGCTCTCCTTTTTGTGCAAAAACATTTTTATGAATGTATGCACTTTTTACCATCAAAAGCGCTCTTTATTAAGCTTCTGTCACTTCTGATATTGGCATTATATTCCATGAGTGCTTTGTTATTATGTGCTGCAGTTCAGTAGGTTTCAAACCCATCAAGTTCAAAGTCACTAAAGGAACTATACAGCAAAGAGAGCAAAAGCCAGGTATTGACCCATGAGTGTTTATCTGACTTCTGAAGTGATTTTCAGATTAAAAACCCAAAGATTCCACTGCTGGGGAGAATAACTATCATGAATATCAAATCCAACTTTTTGTAGGGATGAGTTCTTAATAAAATGTAGTAAGTAAATGTAGTATGAAGCACAACTAAAATTTCTGAATAGCTGAAAATAAACCACCTGGGGTAAGTGGAGCCAAAATAGCAATTAATAATCTTCAGCATATCAAGTAATTAAAGAATTTAACACATCCTAACATACAATAAGAATACAACATTATAGTAAGAAAATGTAAACATGTTCATATTAGCAAAAAAAGAAATAGAAGGTGTCTACTGAAAGGGAGCAGAAGGGATTCTATATGACATACTGCAGTATCTAAACACCTAAATCTTAAAAACATTGCATTTTTAGGAATATTTCTAGAGAAGCAATGATTGAAAATAAATTATTTTGGAACTGGGAAAGAGATTTCCAATAGTCAATAAGATATATCTATATATACTGTATATAAAGTTCAAAGAAATGCTAGCTAACTCTCCTAAGCCAGAGAGTGTGAACTTCAACCACTGAACAAGCTTATTTTCAAGGACAAAGATCAGTGTAAAATTGATTGCCATATTATCCACAACCGAGAGAATTTGGTTGTCTTTGCTAACAATAAGCCAGGAAGAAAAAGCTTATACTCCACTTAAGGTAAAAAAAAAAAAACCTAGAAATAATAACTTCTATCTGATCTTGAAGAAACTGCTAAGATTAGGCAAGATAAAATAATTCTCACACTGAAATTTAGTTGAAAATTCTCAAACCAAACAAAAAGATCCCTTTGTATTTCTGACAACTAGACCATATGCAAATGAAAATCAAATACTTTTTCCTGCCCTATGAATGCCTGGCTGGGTAAAATCTAGGTTGCTCAGCCTTACCAGGAAAACAGATGTTGTCTCATCTGGTTTGATGTTCATATGGATGTTGAAGTCTCTAAGGCTAATAGTACAGTTCCAACAGTAGCTCTGACAGAGTTTCAATGAATACATTTGTGATATATTTCATACACTCTGATAGTCTATGCACTCCTGTAACTACAAACTTTGATCCTTCCCTGGAAGTACAGGAAACACCTGGATAGTCTAATAAACTCCACTGCACAGTTGGCCACTTTCTGCATTGCAACCAAATTATAACCAGGTCCCAGAAATATGAGCTGTGGATCTCCACTTCCTCTGTATCACAGCCCTCAGTGCAATTCTTTCCATGCAAAAGTGAGTCCTTGGGGAGGATAGTGGTGGGAGAAGAGGCTCAAAACAGATGAAAGAGAGCCAGTAAACCTAAATGCATTTCTCTATAATGTGTTTCTCTTCAAGAGAGGGGATGTTATCTTTTCTCCTGTATGCCTCCTTTGATAAGTGCAGATGTATCACCTGAGCTCTTTCTGCTCTCTCTGCTCCTTTACTCTTCTCTTATTCCCTGGCACAAATATCACACTTTCCACATTTTTTTCAGCTTGCCAATCTCAGTCCAGAGATTGTGAGGATTATATTTTAACCAGTGGTGACTGTGACCAATAGAGAACAGCTGGCCTGCCTTGCCTCTGCCACATAATTCTTTTTTTCTGCAACTTTGGTTATTGATGAAAACCAGCACTTTAATACTTACGGTCTAGCTCAGAGAGAAGAACAACTAAGCTTTAGGAAGATCTTTTCTTGGCACCAGCTCTTGATCCCCAGTAATGTTAAGACACAACTTTATTAAGCTGTTTATCATGAAAGATTTGTGTTGGGTTAATAATTTTATTCCGATAGGATGATTGGTGTGTCAGCTTCCTGAAACACCAACTTGCCATGTTTATGATTATTGGTTATTAGCTTCCTTGCATTCCTTCTCTTTATCTCTGCTTTTCCTCTGTTTACTGAGTTAAACACATCAAGCAGTATTGCAAACTTCTCGCTTGGTTCCTACTGATATTCCTCAATCCTGAACAGAATAGACAAGCCAAGTAAGAAATTCTCACCTCTGTCCTTTCTCTTGGTTTTGCATTTAAAAGAACACATTGCCTGGTTGAGACTCTATGAGTTAGAATATGACCCTGTACTGGTGTTTCATATCAGTATTTTTCTACCCTGCCAAAGATTAAACAGGGAGGGTTAGGAGAGCACACACCACTAATGCTGTGGAAAAACGTGAGCAACCAAGTTTTATCCTTTACATTCCTGCCATCCCACTTTCCTTCCTTGTAGAAAGTTTCCACTCTGACAGACAGTTACACTAATCTTATTTCAAGAGCATGCCTTGGGTTTTTCTCCTGTCATTCTGACTTTCCTGCATTCCTTCTCATCCTCACGTGCCCTGTCATGTCAGCTGTTTGCTAAGTGCCACACAGGAGTGACATGCTGCAGATGTAACAGCAGATAATGGTCCCTGATAAGGCAAGCTAAGCTTAACCACACCTAAGCTGCTCATCCTAGCACAACCTCTGTCAGAGGCTTTGCAGTACCTTGTTTGAAAGTGATGTTAGTGCTAATGGATGCTCGTTGTATGGTGATTCTTCCTTTATTTAAGAACGAGCCCTACATTTGCTTTTATCCTGACTTTCAGCAGTACCCAAGCACTGTTTTGACTTTTGTGCTGAATGGTGGCTGTGTGGGAGGTTGTTAGGTAGGTCTCAGTCTAGGAAACACACTGAGGCACATTTCCGTTCTTCCCTCCTCAAGAACATGTTTGCTTTGTCCAATCTGCACATCTCCTGCCTATCTTACAGCATGCACAAATTGGATTGGCAGATGGGTATAGATTAAACTTGGACAAGAATTTCACTACATATTCTTTACCTCCAGGTATTTTGTTTAGCTTTCCTTTCTCTTGCTTGCACAGGCTTAAATTGTTGGGGTTTTTTTTGGTTTTTTTTGTCTTATCATTCAAAGCATTTTTTATTAAGTTTTGCCTCTCTCCCTTATCTGAGTTATCTTTCTCCTCCTCACTCATTATTTGTATACTCACTAGGGCAGACCAGATAAATTATTAAAACAAGTTCTCATTTCCAAGAAACAACTTTAGTATCTACAAAAAGATGCAATTACAGTAGAGTGGCTCTTCACTTCCCATAAACATCACTAAAAATAATTTTAAAAAAAACCTAAATAACAAAATGCTTTTTCAAGAAGTTTTCCAGCAAATTAAAAAGATTTTACGTACCTAAAAATTCTAATCAAAGTAACAACTAAAATTCCATTTTTAAAAACTCAATTTAAAATCCAGCTTTGTTCTGGAGTAAGTAGACATAAGTTTGCTTGACGAGAGGTTGTGGATTTTTTTTTTAATGCAAATCAACATGAATGTTCTTTATGTTCATATCATTGTTTGAACATCAGGAAAATTTTAGACTGAAGTCAGATCTGGTCCACAAAAGTTTATTTTTAGTATTCTTAGCTTGGAACAATTTTGCACAGTTCTATATGAAATGTAATTTCCTTGAAATTTTTATAGAAATAAAAATACCAGGGTTCAAGATTTGTGTAACAGAAATAGATGATAGCACTACTTCATAGCAAGTGGAAAAACATTAATTAAGGCTCATAATTAGAAATCATTTAATAAAGAAATGTTCCTGCATTCCTTTTAACTGAGAAGATTTTCAAGTGAACAATGAAGTCCTCGCAGTTTAATCTGACAAAGCTTCTGCTATAACAATTCTGCCATTTGATTTAAGGCAGTTTATCAGAACTGGCTGCAAGTGGTAATTCAACTTGCCATTTCAATGCAAGAGTTTGCATCCTCTAGTTTATTTGCACCATGCTTTCAATACTCATACAAAAAGGAGAGCTAAGCTTACTTTACTATTAATAAAAAAATGCTTCTAAATGCACATGACATCCTCCCTTACCTGATAACAAGCCACAAATTAAAGGCTTTGGTTTGTGTGTTTCTACTCAGTGCTGATTGAATTATGTTTGAAATACATTTTTAAAATATATTTAGAAACATGGTATTTTTTTCTGATCAAAGTAAGGTGTCTCTTCTCTAGTCTCACTGCTGCCAAGCATTTGATTTACACACAGTTTAATTATTCAGATGTTTATTATGTTCTACATAATGAAATTTGGACCCTCATATTTTCTTCCTACATGTTCAGTGCAGGCTGCAATTATAGCCACAGATATCTGTTTATTTGATGAATTTTGCTTCTTCTGCATAGTTTGATAAATATGGAAATAAGTCAAAACCTACTTTATATACAGTAATTAAAGTGAAAAATCTAGTCATGATGCAAATCCTTAATTGGACTCCAGGAGAGATATGCAGAATTTCTCTTTAATAATATGGGATGACTGGGGACAGAAAAACAAAGCACACTAAAATATGGTTTAGAAGCACAATTAATCACAAAATAGAAAACAACCAATTTAGCATAGCTCATTCAGTGACTCTCAAGGCTCAGGTAATGTTCTTTTAATCATCTGGCTCTAATATTAAGGTTGTGTCATGTGCAGCTGAAATAAAACACAGTGTATGTGCTGATCTTCAGTGTGAAACATGTCCTCTGGACTAATTTGTAAACACAGCCTTTTCACACTAAAATGCTTAGTCTACTTAATGACGTGTAAGTGAATGATCAAAGCAATGTAAAATGGTTTTTAACTATTATTGTTTAATGTATTAATTCATTAGCAGAAAAACCCTCTTGCAGTTGGTTGCAGGGAAAATGTTTTCGTTGGCTATATATAATTCATTTTGTTTTTTCATTTTATTAAGACAAAGTCATTATTTTGCCTGATGATGTTCCAAAGAATATACTTGTTAAGCGGTATTAAATTGACAAATCATAGCGCAGAGCAAGTGGGGCTGAGATACAAGTCTCCAGGAAAGAGACGTCTGTACAAGCTAAAGAAATAAATGTTTTCTTTCCAAGCTCTGAACAGATATTTCTGTAATAAGCTAAAATTAACCATCACTGTCACTTAATTTGATTGTAAAAATATTATTCTCCATATAGCTTCCTGTAATATCCCATTAGGGGCATATGATCACGTTCTAATCAGAAGGTGTTGGATTTATTGTGCTAGTTTGTTGAAACTACAAATACAATTAATCTCCTTTTGTACTTCTCCCAAATAAGTAACACCAGAATGACATTTTTGTCTCCAAATGGATTACAGACATTGAGCAGGAGCCAGAGGTCATCCCCCTGCACTGCCATAATTATGGAAGCAAATATCTGCCTCAAACCCCTGGGTGTTTTGTGGGGAGCTCGGGCTGCCTGACCCAGCGCCGGCCGCCCCGAGCTCTGCGCCTGTGACAAACCACGAGGACACTCTTCTGTTACCCAGATGTGCCCATTGGGAGAGACCACGACTGAGCCTCCATGCTGAGAGCAGCTGAAATTAGAGAGGCTTGATGTCCAGTATTCAAAATCACTGTTAAAACTCTTTCCAAGTCAGGGTCCCAACTGTCTTTGACAGATAAAAGGGGTCCTGTGCAATCTCGTTTCGATGTAGTCTTCTTTTGACCACCCTGAGATGACCTGGCACCTCTTCGTGCACCTGCCGTAAAACTTAAAGGCTTCAGAAATTCTTTTCTTTGAAGTGTCCTAATAATAACAGTCTAACCTTTGATGTTTCTTCCTGTACCACATGCTTGAACTTCTTATAATCTAAAGTGTATAACCTTCAATTGCTACACACAAACGGGTTGCACATCTTGAGAACACAACGCTGTAAACCTGACGCAAGCTGTAGTAATGATGGGTTTATTTCATTTGTATTTAGCGCTTTACTTATATAGCATCATAAACCTAAACACTTAACACACCAATCAGGCATTAACCATCCAGGCTGATTAGCATGGAGCAGAATTCACCCTCTGCAGCCTGGAGACAGAAGAAATAAACAAACTCATGTAAAATAAACTTTGTGTGCAAATATGATATTTTAGAAGATCCGTTTCACACTAAAAATCGGAGAGAAAGTCTGCTTCCAGGAGCCTGAGATCCCATTCAGAGAATATTTTTTCAGTCCATAAAATTTAACAGACCCAAAAAAAGCTGGGGAAAGTTATTTTTAAAAAAACATTCCTATCCTGATCATTACCTCAGGTTTCTGTAAGTTTTTACAGAGCTCTCTGAGAATGTCTGTCCAGCTCTGTTTTATGTTACTTCACAGATTTTTAATATTCAATAGTCCTTATCCCATGAAAATGTTTAGATCTAAAAAGAATTGTTTCTAGTCTCTATTTTTAACTTGTACATCAGGGATGAATTTCATCCAAGATGTATCATTTATATAGCTCTGGGGAGAGAGAAAACACATCCTCCCTGTAGCCCCAGCCCTGCACGAGCTCATGAGCGTGCTAAACTTCCCTTGCTTTAAGCCATTCTACTGAAAGTTTTGAGCATCCACAGGGTGCTCTTCCAGCATTGTTTAAATTTCTGACTTTCCTGTTAATCGCTCTTTTGGGCGACTATTTTCAGATTATTGTTTTTCATCTTATGGTTTTCCAAAACTTCAGGACATTAGATCTAATCTTTCCCTTTGACTGGAATTTTTTTTTAAGATTTTTTTTTTTTACAAAACTGGACCTTGTTGGGGAATTTATTTAACTAAAAATTATTATTCACATTTTAGGGTAGTGTCCTTTGTCTGGTTACTCAGAAGAACAGAAAGGGGTTTTGTCTTCATAACTAACTTTTACAAAGAAATAATCACCACTGAAGTGCAAAGTCCTTCTGAGCAATCCATGGAAAACACTTCAGTCCACACTGCTCACGTGCACCAGGAAGGAGCACGTGTGACTCTGGTCCTCTCTAGAGTTCCAGGTCCCTCATCAGATGTTTGCAGGGGATTGGAACTGAGCTCAGCTGACCAAGATTTAACCCCTTTGGCTCTAACTGCAAGATTTGAAGCCAAATTTGTAAATTATCAAAAGGAGAGCAGTTCCAGTTACACTGATGTAGCAGCTCAAATAGCTACAATAAAATGGAAAAAGAGTTGGAGAGGGTGGCAAGTATGAACCACAGTCAGCTACAGCCTCCAGGCATGGGCAGGTTAAATACCCTAAGCCTCTTGGAACTGGAAAAACAAAATACTGAAATGACTAACAGAGACATAGTAAAGGTCCATAATATCAAGAAAGACGTGGACAGGATGTATGAGGAAGGAGCAATCACTTTCCAGGAGAGCTGAGTGGCCATCAGATGAAACTTGTGAAAGTCAAGTTCAGAAGGAAAATAAGACATTCTTGATATACGGTGCATAATTAGGGTAAGGAAGTCTCTCTTCACTGGATGACACCTGCCAAAAAATCTATGTGGATTTGAAAAGCATCTGGAGACATTAACAGAAAAGGAGCTCCACAGGACTAGTAAACAGAACCATGGCATCTGTACAGGAGAAAAACCCACAAGAAGCTTGAAGTGCAATTCTAAGTAACACTGCACTGTTGTTCTTGCATTCCTTCCCAGGCATCTGCTTATGGCAACAGTAAAGTGCAGGATATTGGTCTGGATTGACCTCTAGCCTGGCCCAGTGCAGACACTTCTGCAGTTTGAAGAAAACTGTAGAGATGTCTGATTCATTTCAACATCTTCAACAACAAGTCAAGAGATGCAGACCGCTCTGAGAATAAGACAAATTCAAGAAATGGCATGCTGATATACATAGAGATATTTGGCCCTGGATTTCTCAAAGGTAATATTAACATATAGTGACAGAACCAGACATTCAACCTAAAGATCAAGTTCAAAGTATTCTACCTGAGGGTAAAAAAAAAAGGTGGTAAACACTGATTATTCATATTATTTTGTAAAGTTTGTCTGACTTTTATGTCACTAAGGAGACTCTTAAATTAGCAATTCTAAGGCAGAGTGAAAGGATCAGCATTTGGCTATACAGTACTTAGTTCTACCCCAGCCTCCAAAGCAGGTTTGCTGTGTTTTGTTTTCACTGGTGATATTTTTCTACTGTCAGAGGCTCACGGATCTCAGTGTGCCCTTGCAGGCACCATTTCACATAATAAAGACATTAGCACCTCCTTGGTTTCCAAAAAGATATCTCTCCAGCCTAAAATTACTTTTGCCACTGTATCACTTTACAAGCTCTTTTCTAATTTGCCACCCCCTATAATTCTAGGTATTTTTCAGTCTGACTGCTTTGTAAGTATCTCCTTCCATTATGTAAAGTGGTTTCTTTTCAGATTCTAGATTGCAGAGCTACTCAAAATGAACAAAATTTTTTCACTCTCATTTTTCATTATCACGTTGCACTTAAACCATTTCTTATGGGAACTTAATAATGTTCTGTAGTTGATTAGACTTAAAAAGGTCTACATTCCTCCTTCAAATATGTACAAAGAGCTCCTATTGACTGACTTCAATTAACTGAATTTATTTCAATTCAACAGTCTAAATTAATTCTTCATCTAACTACTAAAGTCTAGTGAGCCAAATATTGTATGACAGCTGAATTTCACTTCCAGACCCAAAGCAATATTTCAATGTTGTCTATTACACGGATGAACAAAAGAAAAATGTTCAACACTGGAAACTGAGTGAAACACATACCATGACCTATACAGAAGTTTAAATTTGAATTGGTTGGTCCTGATATTGTAGCTATAAAAATTCTACTCCCAGACCCAGAGATTATCCCTGTGAAGCCCTAGAGTGAAGCCATATCAACAACAGGTCTCCCCTAGGCTTCAGCAGAGGTCAGAGTTTCCCTACACATCTGCAGAATGACAGCATTGTGTTTATTTAAAGGAACTCAAAAATCAAAATAGAGGAATTAGGAAGCTTTCATAGAGCAAACAAGCAGAGCAGGAAAAGAAAAAAAATCAAAGAAAACAGGCAGCAAGACAAAATTGTGAGCATTTGCATCTTCTACATATGGAGTTTAGAAATCCAGGTGGTTTCTGTTTTGCTCCTATTTGCTTCAGATATTGAAATATCCAGATGTCAGTACAAAAATATACTTGAGAACTATAAGTTTTTAAAAGAAATTGAAACTTATGGTCGGTCCATTCTACTCTTTAACCAGCATTTTGTCTAAAGCATAATCAGCTAATACAGTAGTAGAAATAATTTTCTGGTTTTATATTTCTGCTGTTACAATTTCCAGTTTTCAAACTAACTTATAATGGAAGTCAGCTTGTTGAGTCAATGACCTCAGAGCAGTTTGGATTAGTTCCAAGTTAGGATGCTATTTTTTTTTAATAAAACAGCAAGTATATCTAATAAACAAATATGTACTTTATCTATCAGTTGATTGCCTAATTGACCGACTTTGGGACAAGAAAAGCTGTTGTAGATAAAGCCAAAGTTTATCTGTTGGAGTATCCTGTTCCAACAGTGGCTGAATGTGGGTGCCTGTACAGGGAGGCCAAACACTCACGGAGACAAATAGCAATAATCTCAATTCCAGCCATTTGTTGCACAGAGACTTCCTGAACCATTTCCTGAACTCTGAAACCAGTGTCTCTAGCTCTCAATAGTGTTTTCTTCTATTAAGTTGTCTGATCAGCTTTTCAACTCTTATGACATCCTAGTATCCTGTGGCAGTATTTTAAGAACATAACTACATACTGTGTAGAAAAGAATTTACTTTGGGTGCTTTTGTTAAGTGACATCACTTGAGATCTTCCATTCTTGGATGCCATTACAAGACAGTGAATAAATGTTAAGGTACTTTGGTATGTGGTGCTTGGTGATTTCATATGCATTTGTCTTCTATGAAAGTGCCATTGTATGAAAATTCAGACATATAGTATGCAGTTGACAACGTGTGTTATCACTGTGCTGGTTAAATAAGCTGAACAAGACCATGAACAAAGCATCATCCAACCAAAAAGTTGAAAGGATCTGACACAGCTGTTTAAAAAAACTAACTATCCCAAAATGATTAAGCATTACTCTCGACAGAACACTGCAATAGCATTTCCAGCACAGGTGCCTGATAACACAGAGACTCCTCATCTGCTCGTGGCAACCAGTCCTGCTCAGAAAGTGAATNCAGATCAGCAACGTTCAGATCTGCAAAGACTTTTTTCCTTGTGAAGGTTTTTTCTGCAATACTGATGAGTTCTGTGCATTTATATTTATGTTATAGATTACTCCTGATTCAGAGGAGATGCAAATTGAAGTTACTACAAGATTCAGGAGCAACCTCTGCTATCTCAAAGCACAATGTTTGGGGAATACAAGGGGACACACTGCACTAACCGATAGGTTTGCCTGCAATTTTGGCTCCCACACTGTCTCATTTGCCCTACCCTGATCTCATCATTTTAATCTTTTTCAGGCATGTAGGTGCCAAGCCAAGATCTTTTCATTATTATTATTATTATAAATTNATTATTATTATTATAAATTAAGACATTGGAGAAGAATTTTTAGTAGGTTATTTTTTTATGTCAGAGTTATCTAAAATACAGATTTCAGAATGCAATGATTTTGATTTAAGGTTTGTTGAGTTGCTCAGCAAAGACAGGAAACTCAAACCAAGAATATCTTATTAAAACTCCATACAAAACAGTTTGTGTCAAGCTCTCAGTGTCTTAGACTCAAAGGAAAAAAACCAGAGTTGAAATAGAGAAAAATTTCCAGTTCACAAAGGACAAGAGGAACACACCTGGGTGTCCTGCATACCTGGAGTTCTTCAGAACTCTATTATCCAGAATTCATGGGAAAACGGTTCTTTTTGGAGATAAAAATACTTTTTCTATTGATGAGGAACACCACCAATACTTCTTTAAAGAAAAGGAAGTAATGCAATTAGGCAGAAACTGGCTTTCCCACAAGAGTAATCCTGATTACTTTCCTGAATAACAGTAACTCCCTTCTGAGAATTTTAGTTCTCCCCTGTTCCTTTTGAGTGCTTTTCCAGCCCTGTACCATGAAAGCCACTCACACAGTGACACCAAAACCATTTGCAAAAGAAAACAAAAGCCCCTGTTATGCAAACAAGGAAGTCTTAAATGAAGACTTTTTTCTTGGTCTACCTCCATATCCTTTAAAATCTATTCTCCACATCCCTGAAGAGAAAGGGATCCCATCCATGTCTGCCTAAAGAATGGGTACAGATCCATATTTATCCCACTTCCCACACACAGAGTTCATGAAGCTCTGCTCATGCAGCACTTCACACCTGAGAGGAGAAGCCAGTCATTGTCTAATAGCTCATCACCCAAGGTGACTTCAAACAGCATATTCTACCAGGTGAGTTGTAGATGGGGTTGAACATCCCAGTCAAACCAGGCAACGACTAAAATTATTTGAATTTGAAGCCATGGCAAAATGGTCTTAGAATGAAGCAGAGCCAAAAGAACACTGTGTGAAATCATAGAAAGTAATAACACAGAGACTTTCTCTCATCAGCACTGCTGAGCAACAACTACAACATGAAAAGGGTGTTCTTCAAAACTTAGATGGGTGAAGTAGCAAGAACAATGGTCCTCTTAGAGATTTCATTTACAACTGGTTGAGGCTCCTGAGAGCATTCTTCCTTAGGCACTGAAATATATATTAAAGTGTCATTTTAAGCTA
>VZUA01014805.1:2057-26846 GCA_013401035.1 Horornis vulcanius
CTTATTTCTAAGCTGTGCTTGCAGAAAAAAACAGAAACAAGAAGCAAAGTACTCTTTAAATTAGTCTAAATGTCGTGTTCAATTACACAGGAACAACTGGGTGGCTACTGCACTTGCTATCACTTTGATGACCTGTATTTTGTGAGACCCAAGGACAAAAGTTGCATTCAAGTGCCTCTGTGCTCTGGCCCATGGAATTATTGTTGTGTGTTTATCCTATGAAAAATATTACCTTTAATCACATTAAGTAGATAATGGCTTCACATCTAACCAATTAAGGAGGTGAAGGGAGAAAAAAAAGGGATCTAAACCTCCACAGTAATCCATTTGCTCAGATAATAATTCACATTATTGCAATTTAGCATATAATTTATATAACCTATGTCTCAATTCCACATGGAAAATAACAGCAATGAACATTACTGGTGATTTGGGGCGTGCAGCTTCAGAGGATGGATTTTCTGGGAGTCCTGATTATCCTCTTTGGAAAGGGAGTTCAGTCCTAAGTGCATTTCTCACTCAGAAGGGGTTCTTCATGGAGGAGGAATATATACAGTCATCACCTTAATTATATGGGATGCAAAGCACAGGATGAGCTTGTCCTGCCTGAGGTGATGGAAGAGCAGGAGCCACCCCTTCCTTCTCCTGACCCTTCTCTCTGTCTTCTGGCTACAGCCCAAGTCACACTACAGAAACTGCCACAGGAGCTGCTCAAAAATAAATGAAACAAACTCTCACTTTAGACCAACCTTTTCTGTACTGTCTTTAATTCTTTACCCAAGCACCAGACACCTCTCTTTGGATGAGGGGAAGAAATCATCCGGAGGGAAGCGTGCAAGGGCTCTCCACCACCCCCAGCTCTCTCCAAGGTGCTCTCGGTCCCTCGGGGGACTCTGTGGCCTGACCTCACATCTCTTTCCAACCTTTCTCATCTCCCCCTTGCTTGCAGTTTGGAAATCAGCACGTCTGACCATTTCACAGCCCTGCAGAGGCACGGCAAATCCGGCAGGGAGTTGGAGAGGATGCATTTGCCCCTCTGCACCCTCCCTCTGCCATCCCCCACCTCCAAATCACCCCAGAAGGCAAAGGAGGCTTCTCCCCTTCACTAAGGACTGTCTGTAAATCCTCAAGCCTCTGCTTTAACTCCAAAAGGAGCCAAAATATCTTTGCTGGGTCATGAAAACCATCAGCCTCTCATTCCCTCCCACAGAACCTGAATCAGGAACCGGTGGCTGTGACAGAGGGGACATTGCTCGTGTGCCATCCTTGGGTCTGAAGGGATGGCAGCAGAAAGCACAGCAGCAGAAAGCAGCAGGTTTTTATTGCACAGGAGCCTTGTAGGGCAATAAAAACTTATTTTTAACCAGGGAAAAATATTAAAAGTGCAGAGCAGAGTGACTGCACCAAAGAATAATCCTCCTTTTGACCCACAGAGAAAGAGGTGCCTAATGAAAGTATATGATCACGGACAGTGTGAAGATAACTGTCTGATCAGATAATGGAATTGTTTTCAGTGATAAGAATGAATCCATTACTAATGCAAATAACTATAATAATTATAATTTGCAATACAGTAAAAATCACCTAGTCTACCTCCTCCTCTGACAGGAGACTGTATAATAAATTATAGGCTGAGAAAAAAAAAATCAAAGGGATAAAGGTTAAAAGAGTAAAAAAAATTCTGAAACTTAAATGCTTAACAGGGAAGTCAAGCCCTGAAAGCAGAAATTGGTGCTATTAAATAAAGCAATTGTGAAGAATGAGATATTATGGAATTGATTAACAAACCAGAAACCAAGCATTTCCTTGTATCACTACCTCTTGTCACAGATTTCAATAATTCTGAAAGAACAAAAAATTAAGAGTTGGCGTATAGCAAGGAAATTAATTATTTAAATGTAGGTGAATATGCTAATAGTGCTCTGGGAAGATGAATATAACTTCACACACAAAAAGCCCCCAGAAGGTTCAATAAATTTGAGGAGTTTCTTCAGTTGCTTTTGCTTTGCTTGAGTATCCAAAACTGGTCCAGCTGTTCAGCTGTTCCCAACCAGGACTGCTCATCTACAGGGCAGATCTTTTAGGGTTTTCCAAGTTGCTTATACCAATCCCATAATCTTCTTTGTTCCTGTGAGATATTTTGGGCATGGAGACTGTAAAAAATGCTTTATTTTAGCTTTGGAGGAGTAGAATAGAGCAGATGAAACAAATCCTGTGTGCTGAGTTTGCACTACAGTGAGCTGTTTTCTTGTTTACAGCACCTCTGCTTTCTCCACTGGTTAAACAGAGAGGAAATAGTGGTGCACAAGGTTTATCACTCACTATTGTCATCAAACCATTCATAGTTTTAGGTGATAGAGCATTGGGAATCTTCCAAGTGATCATGTGATTCTTCCCCACCATCAATTTTAGTAAAATAGCTATTAAATAACTGATTCTAAAGCACTGCCTTCCAAAACTCTCCATTTAGATTTTCATTTTCCAAAGGTCAGGATGTCCCTTAACAGCCACAGAGAAAAGTCAGAGATTTTAGTGACACGGGTGTGTAAGGGAGACTTAGACAAGCAAAGGTGCTGACACCTAGTCAAAGGTAGGGGTGATTTCCAGATTAAATGAATCTTTAACTAAGAGTGGAACCCAATTTTCTGTGGCTGGAGTATTTTCCTGCATTTTAAATTCAGAGTAAAAATCTCAGTGTACCCTGCCAGAACTTCCCCCTCAAGTCATTCATGAAGTCAGAGATTTCTCACCCTCTTTGAAGTTTTTCATTGCTGCACTTTTCATGCAGCTGAAAAGCTCAACACACTTCAGGCCAGCAAAGCACAAGTAGTTTATCAGAACTTCCACAGTACAGGAGTTCAAGGAAAATGCTTTAATGATGCAAATTCCAAAAGCAGAGTGGAAAACTCACACTTTGCTTCACAACCATGACTTGTGGTTACCTCATAAGTGCCATTAATCCAGAACACACCCAGGCAATATAACATTACCTCCTGGAACAAGCTCCTAAGGTTTAAACACATACCTTTGAGCTTAAACACAAGAAGGCCTTTAATCAATGTTTGCAAAAGACAAAACTACAACGTGCCTTAAATCCCCACGTCCCATTTCATTGTTTGCTGAAGCTTCACCAGGGCTGTTTAGGAGAGGGGTGCTCCCAACACGAGTCCTTCACGTGTGTTCACACTGAACAACTCCAGCATCAGTTTCCAAATCTCCTCCCAGCAATAAGATGCTTATCTGCCAGAAACCAGCATCCACTGCCTAATCCTCAAAGCTCCCAACAGAGCCATAAAAAGCATCACAGGTCTATGAAATGTGACTGAAGGACCTGGGATTTAATTAAATAATTAGATTTAGGGCATGCATGAAACTGGTCTTCGGATATGTCAAAAGCTGTCAGGGCAGGAATGAGATGAATTGTTCCCATGTTCTCTTCTCTTCTCTAGGGGTAGGACAACCACTGAGTCAAAGCTGACATTATGTAAAAATTCAGACAGATGAGGACAGTGGAACAAACAAACTGCCCAAGCAGGTGACACCATTTCAGCATCAGAAGTTTTAAAACCAGATTAAACAAAAGCTGGGAGCAGTTTAGGCAGAACTAATATTGTTTTGCAGCAGAAGGTAATATATGATTGCCTGAGGTCCTTCCCAGCTACATAAAACTCCTGTGATGCTCTGACAGAGCTGCAGTTGCAGCCAGCAAAAAATACTGGATGGATCTGAACAGAGAAGAGAAAAAAACCTGAATTACTGTTACTTGACTCTGAAGGGGAGAAATTAAAATTCCTTTGGTGGGATAGGATCAGCATAATTCGTATATTCCCTCAGTCCTGTAACATCCTTGATAAGTGTGTGGCACTTTCTGATCTCCAATCTCATCTGTTTCACCCATAAGACAAAACAAAAGAACAACATTAAAGCGTTTTGGAACATCCTCAGTGATGTTACCTGATTCTTCAGCTGCCTTACACGATTATCAGGCTGAAACGTTGACCTTGTTTCCTGAGTAGACAAATCTATTCTCCTGCCCACTGTGTAAGGAATTTTTCATGGACAAGGCTGTTTAGCACATTCAGATACAACTCCTGCATACATCATGCAGAACCAGCACCTTCTCTGCTGGATTCTGCTCTACTTACAGCTAATGTCCTTCAACTCCACTCATTTTGAGGAGTCAACAGGAAAAGTGTTGGTGGGGGGACACCACTGAGAAAACAGATGCATTGTGATTGTCACCACATGAAAAATAAACCTCCCGAGCAATCCATCCCCTGCAGTAGCTGCAGCCTGTGTGTGTTACCAAGGGCTTCGCCTGCAGGGCGTTGGGGTGTGAGAAGCACCAGGGCAGCACCGAGGCTGCTCTTTGGACTACAAAGGAAGAGGATGTGCTCAGCCTGGTGTCTGCTCTTATCAGCTGATGGCAGACGGAAGTTTCTACTAGAGGTGCAGAGATTACTCCTCAAAGGGAAGGAAATACTCCTTGTTGCCCTTAGGAAAGGGAGAGTCACCTTTCTAACTGCTTAGATTGCTGCAGTTTAACAAACCCTGGCAGGCACAGCTCCATCTCACCACTCTCTGCTTTGAAACCATCCCTGACCCTGTGACAGCTGCAGCACTCCCCTGTCTCTGTTCTAGCACATCCAGGTCCTGGTTACACATCTCTCCAGCCAAGTCCTTTGTTTCCTTACACTCCATCTGGAATCATCCTCCTTTGATGTCTTGGCTCTGCTGCAGCACACAATATTCCCAGAGTAAGCTTAGATTCATTTTTCATTTCTCCATGTCTGTGTCAGCTCACCTGTGGACACTCACACAAGGATCATAGTGGCTGCAATCCATCAAGTTCTTAATTTTTAGTAATGAACACCATGGCCTCATTCAGTAACTTTTGCTCTGGGCACAAAGCCAGAGCTCCTGGGATATAGCACCTAGTAAACTTTTCCCTACTATTACAATCCCTGAAAAAGGAGAAAATAGGATCTACTTTAAAATCATAGCCAGTACCTAATCAATTGTACGTTAACTAAAGACAGTACAGAATTTCTTGGTTTGCAGAAAAATGTTTGCAGTTAACTGACTCAATATATGGCATAAGGATGGCACAAGACAGTTTTTGCTATAAGAAACTGATCTTTGCATCTATGAACTGCACAGGCTGTGGTGGAAACTTCTTCCTTTTTTTGAATACTCACATTTAAGCCTCTAACTTGAAGGAAAAAAGCACAACACCTTATTGTGACTTTGCACTGATTCCACCACAAAAATGTTTTTGATTGTTAGAACACAGCAAGGCACGAATGAAAACTAATAAAACAGAATTTATTCCTAAGAAAATAAGTACCAGACTGGCAAAAACCAAACCTGAATTCCAGTCACAGAAACCATCTCACTAATTTATCCAGGTGGCATCTCTTGAAAATCTAGCAGTTCTTGCACTGAGTAAATGAGCTCTGAATCCATTGTCCCTAAGACAGAGAGTTGGACACTGCTGTCAGGAAGGCCCACATACAAGTTGTTTTATTTCACAGCTATTCACATGAATACAAACTCCAAATTTCAGTAAGGACTGATGTGATTTTGTAGAACCAACAACTTACACAAAATCCTTTCTATCAAGATGGGGCTATAGCTTTAAATGTAAACACACTCCTATGAGAAAGCCTTAAGATTTAGAAAAGTCCAGTGTAAGAACCAAATTCTGAATGCACACACATGAAACTCCCCTGGATTCTTCTGCAGTGTGGTAGAACACCGAAAGCAAAATTTGGTTCTTAATGTGTCTCTGAAGACTGTAATTATATTTCCCATTGTACTAGTAACATTAATTGAATGTTTAGCTGAAATCAAGTTCATTACAAGTTAAATACAGTACCTAGCCTATTAGGATGGTGTTTATAATTATAGTCATAAAGCACTTGTAAAACACCTTCATTGCAGCAAATAGGTGGAAGTTGGGTGTAGTGGCTGCTAAAGCATCTCAGTTCACTCTGCATCTTTGCAGCATTGTGGACCAAGGTCACCTGTGCCACTGAATCACCTCCAGCCTTTGCCAACACTGCTGAATTTCAGGGCCCCCAGCTGATAGCAGAAAAATGGAATACTGCACAAACTGCTATGCAAGGGTTTTCTCAGTGCAGCTGGACCTTACTGAACATCCCCAGATCTATAAAGAGGCACATTCTCATGCTAATACACCTGGTTACTGGCCAGTGTCTTGGCCTGACAATGCATTTTTAACAATAAAACAGTTTTTAATAATACAAGACCTAAGAGATTACAGTTCTCTTTGATATATCCGATTTTGTGTTTGATTTCCTGACTCTCTGAGAGCATCATTACAGAAAATACCTGATCTGCTTTTGGTATTGCCCAAAGTCTTTCTGCCTGAACTCCACAGAACACCTTACTCAGAGAGCTACAGCGATTTTGCTGGAAGCTGAGTCATGAGCAGCAGTGAAGTTCCACCTTGGGCACACAAGTGAACTAAAGCTGTACAGATGGCTGTTGTCACTTCTGCCCAGTTACACACATGAAGGAGCATCCACATCCAAGCATAGCCACTTGGCCTGCCTCACTTTCATAATAAATTAGGTTTCTTTTTATAGCCATTTTCGCAAGAATAGTAGCACCCAAAAAGAGAAATTAGTTTTAGGGTATTTTATTTGACATGATTGAAGACACAAGAACACTCAAGATACAATCCAGACAAGTTGTGAACAGCTCCAAGTATCAGTGAAATCTGAATTTATCTTGCACAGAGGTGAACAAGACCACAATGGTTGGTTTTATAATATAGTTTAAGACTATTTCAAGCAGGTGAGTACTGTGACATTATGCCCAACAACTTTTATACTATTCATCTGCTTAAGCCACTTCATATCATAAATATGCAGCTTATCTTGGCTATTAAATCTCTGCAATATATAATTAGCCTTCTCATAATAATGCATTAAAACTCCTGTATATGAATATTGGTATACTCATACCAGCACAAACTGTCCTAACCACCACTGCACATTTATCATATTCTAGCACAATTAATCATTCCATCACAATTAGCTGCTAAACTTCAGCCTAGAGTTCAGTAACTTGGACCCAAACTTGCAAGTTGCTGCTTAGAGCAAAACTCCTGCCAAGACCTTCTGCTTTCCCTATGGATAGCTGGCCTTGTTGTCTTTTCAACATCAGGTTGCACAATGTCATCTGAAACCCCTACCATAAAAACCCCCTGCAGGGGAATGTCCTGCAAAAGTATCACAACTACAATTCTAAAAATGCCCCATTTACTAATAAATTTCATATTATTTTTACAACCTAACATCCTTTATCCAAATGGGCATCCACATGCCTCTTATAGTGTAAAGTTGTTTAATTGGGTTATAGTCTACAGACCACAGCATAATATTCTACTTAACAATTCTAATTCCTTAGAGAGACAAGCTAATTTTCCATTCTGAAAGAGGGCAACAAGGACAGCTGGGAGTTTGTTCAGTAGTTCAGTGCTCTGCAAAGATAAGTTTGATAGTGTTCTCATCAGACTGAAGGAGGAAGTGCAAAGATATGTAAACCACGTTTTACAGTTACAGGGATTTCAGCAACAAGCCCCTGCTTGGATCCAGATGGGATCTTGCAAAAGGTGAATCAGAAAGGGCAGAGAATCGCTGCTGTGCAGAACTGTGCTTCAGAAGAGCTGCAGGAACCACCTGTAGCTTTCCCTGCAGACAGGCTGGAAACAGCACTAAAATCATGGGCCACCTGATCTTGCAGGTCACCTCCTCTTCACAGGGGAGACAGGGGGTGGCAGCCACTGATTAGACCAAATCCTGTGTTAAGGCCACTGAAAACAAATCTGTGCAGAACTGGACAGATTCAGCTTAACAGAGCATGCAAAGACAGCAAAGCCTATTTTTTCTGTAAAGTTTTTGGTTTTTGGCAGATGGAAGTGGTAGACAGAGACTGTGTCTCACTGGCAGCTACAATACAAGAGTGTTGCCTGGCTTTGGAAGGTAGTTTTTCATTTGTTGTTGTTGTTGTTTTTTAAACTAGAGAAGATCCTTATTAAAAACCCAAAACCTAGTCAAGAAGCTGTATACCCAGATTTTACAATCTGATTTTTGGTTTTACAGGAGGATTCATCCATTATTATGAAGAATTGCTGGAGATGGAATGGTCACCAGCTGAAACAAAGAAATGAAAACCCCAGCAACAGACTTTTGCATTTGTGTGATGTGCTTAGCTGGTATGACTTGCATTGCAGCAAGAATGTTGTATTCTCTGACACACCAACATTTCTTTCCTATTATTATGAGAGCGGCCTTTTACATTTCATATCTTCCCATCTTTAAAAGCCTATAATTACAGAAGCTGATTGAGAAACTGTGTTATTTAAAATTAACAGCTGAATGAAATCAACAGAGGCAAAGTGCATTTTTATACAAGAAAATAGCACTGTAGAAAGAAAGAGTCTGTACAATATTTAAATATTGTATATACATAAAATTATATTGTTCATAACTCATCTTAAAGTTTCTCTTGTTTGTAAACCATGGAAAGCAACACACACAAAAAAATTCCCAGTATTTAGCTTTTAAAGCATTTAGCAGGCAGCAGGAAATCGACTGCTAGCAAGCACACTTTGTAATTATAGAAAGTATCCAGCAGGATACTGTGACTAGCATTCTCCATAGTCCTTTATTTATTTATTTAGTTTAAAGCTGAATGCAGAACACATTTCCCATTCAATCAGGGAATTCTGCAGGAGACACAGAAAACTCAATGACAAAATGCAGTGGATCAGTTCTGCAGCTCTCTACTGTGGCAAAACTCCAGGATAAACACAGAAAGTTTAAGTGCAGGATTGGAACATAAATTAATGAAATACCGATAAAGCTTTCATCTCCCAAAAGTGTCAGTAATGGATTTAACTCATGCTCAACTTTTTAAAAAAGGTTTTGATCAATAATTAACGTTGCAAAGTTTTGAAAATGTAATGAATTCCAGCAGGTAATCAGGCAGCTCTGTATAAATGCTCTGGAAAGTGTCAGCATTTTAGGATGATTCTACAGGTTGGTACCAGTCTGCTGATTTGGAGTGGAATTAGGATTTGAATCTGAAGTTTTCAGTTCATGGCAGATACAAAATGCAGGTTTCAGAAGAATTCCTCCTGCAGCATTTTGCAAAGTAAAAACTATTCTAGTTGCAAAAGAAATTTGCCAGGTGAGCATGCTTAAGGAATCATTTCCACAAAGTTGTAATTTGGAAAACGAGATGCTACCATGGCCGTCAGTGCATTTCTCCTGTGTCACGAGCTCTATGCCCACTGGCAAGGTAAGCTTCATTTAATGCTGTTTTGTAGTTTCATTCTATTGGCTTCTGCCTTCCACTTCATTGGCCATTCAATTCAACCCAGCAATATATTTTACTGAATTAAAATGTTTGCTACAAAAAATATATATTATGGTGCTTTTGATCTGAATGTTTTGTCTCTTCTGTATTGATTAAATGTTTCTGGACAGCCATCATCTAGCTGTGCTTCCAAATCTTAACACAGCAATGAAAAAGAAAAGAAATATAATCACTAGGGGAAGTGCTTGATAAAGCAGATGGGTCAGAGGGATGTTGACAGGCTGGAGAAACGTGCAGACAGGAACCTCAAAAAGTTCAGCAAAGCCAAGTGAGCCTGGGCAGGAATAGCCCCATGCAGCAGGAGCAGCTGTGGCCCAGCTGTCTGGGAAGCAGCTTGGCAGCACAGCAACACCTCGGTGCCTGTGCCAGCAAAGTGCCCCTGCCATACAGAACACCAACAGCCTGCTGGGCTGCACTGGGAGCAGCACTGGCAGCAGGTCTGGGACTGGGATTGCTCCCCTGATTCAGCCCTGCTGAGACCATGTCTGAGTGCCAGGCCCAGTGCTGTGCTTCCCAAGACAAGAGAGACACGGACACACAGCTCTGAGAACAGCAAAGGGTCATGAGGGGGGATGAAGGGATTGGGAAACCCTTCATGTGAGGAGAGGCTGCGAGGACTGGGGCTGTTGGATGCAGGGAGGCTCAGGGGATGCTAGGAATGTGTACAAATGCCTGAGAGCAGACAGGAAAGAGGATAGAGCCAGACTTCTCAGAGGTATTCAGTGAAGGAGCAAGAAAGGCAACGCGCACAAATTTAAACTCAAGAAATTCCTTTTAAGCCTAAGAAAGAAACTTCTGCAGTGAGGGTTGTCAAGTAAGTTGCCTGGAGTTTAGGGATCTTCATTTTGGAGGTAATAAGAATTGGAAAAAGCAACTTGTTCTGACTGATACTGCTTAGAACGGAATGTTTTATCAGATAGTCAATGGATGTCCCCTTCAAGCTCAACTACTCTGTGATTCTGTGATTTCAGATGGAGACTGATAAAAATAAGTTTAGAAGACCCAGAAGAAAAACAGGTTTGTTCTTAATATTAATTTCCTAAGTATAATGAGGGTAATTCTAGCTAATTCATCTGACAGCTTGTTCTGAGAGCCTTTACAACAAAGGCCTTGTTTTCAAACTGGAGCAATTAATATTAGGCCCCCAAAACACATCTGTATTTCCTAAATATAATTTTAAGGATTTCTGGGGATTTTCTTTGCTCAGAATTCAAGTAATTTATATCCTACTTCTTTGAATCACAGATTTTCAGCACTTTAAATTCTGAAAAAGCTGGGCAAAATCAAAATAATACAATAAAACTACTAATTTGTTCCTATTGCCAGAGGATGGTGCTGTTTAAACAGATTTCCCACACAGATACACCCCTACAACAGCCACGTGGGTTAGTGAGGTTTTTTTTCAGAAGGAAGAGGAAGAAGAACAAGGCAAAGAGACTACAACTTGGTATTTTTTTAACTAACCTTCAGGACCCAACAATAATCAGTGTTTACTTTATAAAGGTAGATCTTTAAGCATGCTTGAGTAACTTGGTAACTTTTACTACCTCTGGAACTTTTGCTCCCGAACCTTTTTAAGGGTCTCTCCATTTGCAGTCCTTGGTCACCAAAGGACACAAACACAACGTACCCCACCTCGCTAGCTGTTCTCATATAGCCTGCTGAAATTCAAGGTGACGACGTGACAGACAAAAGTCAAAAAATGGAACGGTGGAAGATCAGTCTCACAAACAGGCTGTGGTGGGGGACAGGGCCGTTAGTAATTTAAGAAATCAATACCAACTTTGACACTTTTAGAGGTCGCAACATCAACAGCCATGGCTTTGATTTCAGTGTCCCCAAACTGCATCAGCGTTTTGATCTCGCGCCGGTTGGGCACGGAAGCGTCAGTTCCCGTGAGATCCAAGCGCAGCGTGCCGCACTTCTTCACGCCGGGCTCGGTGATGAAGCTGACGTTGTCTTGCTCTGAGCTGTAGATGTTGATCACTATTACTAACTGAGAAGGCTTGGCAGGTGTGTAACTGCGTGTCACAGTCTCTCCCAGGGCTACAGACTGGTCGGCTGAGATGAATTTGTCGAAGACATCGGTGCACCAGCGCGTGCCGTCCTTGACCAGCAGCTTCTCCGGGGGATGCTTGCCCTCCACGAAGCGATTGAGCACCCCGACGCCGTAGGTGAGAGGGGAGCGCCGCACCTTGATGACTGCAGGGTCGAGGCCAAAGAGAACAGCTCCTTTCAGGATGGTCAGACCCACATCCTGGGGAATGATGACCCGGCACCTGGAGCCGAAAGCGCTCTGGACGGCTTGTTGGAGCAAGGGGGATTCAGCAAAGCCGCCCACCAGGAAGAGAAACTTCACGTTGGTCACCTCTGGCTTATCAAACACTTCACCTGGACAGAAACAGAGACCATTCAATAAAATCTGCTCTAACAAGGCAATGCAAGGGAAAATGCCAATGTCTGAGTGCACTGAGTGTTCCATGCATGTGACCTGAAACTGCCACATCTGTGCCCACACTGCCACCCTCAGCATGCACCAGTCCCACTTCTGCTTTCTCTAGTGTATCTCACTATGAATTCATTCACCTCAAATCATACAACATTTCTGAAGTGGCATTTAAAACTGACCCTTTATTGCATTCCAGATAAATCACTTCATTTCAAATTCACTTGTTATTTCTGACCCAGCATCTTAACCACAATAAATACCATCTGCAAAATAATCCCTCTTTACCTTTTTACAGATTTTCCTTCTTACCTTAAGCCCACGTCTCCTACTTTCAAGAAAACCATGTAGTTCAGTTGTAGGCTCACTTTTAGTTCAAACAAGTTACCTGTAACAACTGCTGCAGTCCTAGGTGTCCCCTCCCTGCTCACATACAAGCTGCTCTGTACTTCTTGTCTTATCAAGTTCTGAAATTTAGCTAATAATCCCTCACATATGATGAGCAAAGCTGGATAGTTATTCCAAAAAGTGCTTTGTAATGTGTAGAAAGCAACACTTTTCTCACAACAAGCATTATACTTGATACAAATTTCATCTTCCACTAGGAAGACCTTAAATAGTAACTTTCCCAATAAGCACATGTCACTTTCCATTACTGGACAAATAAATTCATTGCTGTTTAAGCCATGCCTGGAAGTACTTTTACCATGATGCATCATTTACTATTTGTGCTTTAGAGATGTCAGTGATTTGGATGGTCATGTACAACTGTGACCTTCCACTAGAGAGGAATGAACTGGAGGTCTTAATAGCTGGAGTTGTCAGAAACGAGCTACAACTCTGGCATAATTTAGTTGTTGCCTGAACCAGGAGAAAGGCAGGCAGGATCTGGGTTTCTCAGTGCATGTCAGCCCCCTGAATGCTTGCAGCCCTGGAAGCACAGAGTACTTGAAGCTTAGGCAGTAACACAACTGAATCACACTCAGTAACCAGCACTAGAGCTGTATGTGCTCTGGACACATCCCTTACTTTCATTATTTTCCTAGCTTATTTGTAGAGAGCTGCAAGTTTCAGAACTGATTTCCTTGTCCACAATTGGTGGGAGGGCTGTTACTGGGTTGAAATGGGTGAGCAAAGCTTCAGTTTCAGCTCAGCCAGGAAGTGGAATCACACAGAGATACGTACTCAGGTGCTGAACGATCTGGTCAATTGTAGGTTTGAAAAGAGCATTCATGGCATCTGGGCTCATCCTCAGCATTCCCTGGGAGGACCACTTCACAAAGTCCACACTGCAAAGGAACAGTGAAAAAGAACATTAAAGCATTGCAGCTGAGCTGCAAAACAACCACCATTAAATAAAGGAATTAATTAGTTTACAGAATCTGCTTGCATTTTCCTTGGAAGGAAGTGCCCCACCTCACCCTAGGCCCATACCAACTGCAGTTATGTAAAACTTGAAGGCAGAATTATTATTTTGGCTTGTCTAATTGTTGTTTTCTTTGCCTGATTGCCTTCTGCAGCATTAGCAATGCTCAACTGCTCTCTGAAACAGCTGGCAGTCAATGCACTGCTCGCTCATCTGAAACAGCACTGATTCATCCCCAGAAGGGCAGCATTTAGATTATAGCAGGAGCAGGCCAAAGCCACTGGAAACACACAAGGAAAACAAGCAAGTTGGGAAGCCTCGGGAGGCAGAAGAGAGAACAGCATTTTTAATGAGGCATAGCATTTATTAAGTGAACATAGGCATCATGCTATTCTATCACTGATACACATCTGTATAGCTCAGTAATCTCCCTTTCATTCATGCACATACATGTCAACCTTTATACTTTTTCTATCCTGTTATCCAATTCATTTCATTTCATCTGAAGGCAGTACTTAGCATTTCCTCTAAGATTAACCATTAAGACTATGAATAAAAAGGAGATAGCTTAGTGAGAGGGAGTATTTCCAGAAATTTTTAATGATTTCTGAACCTCAGTCTCATTTAGGAAGTGACTTTTAGCTGGATGCCAAGTCATTTAAGTTTACAGTACATTTACCAATAACTTGTGAAAGAGATACAGGAGTTCCGGCCTGCATACTACATTCAACACTGGCTAGTTTAAAAAAATTAAGATATAAGTACTAAATATCAAATCTTCCCCTCTCAGGTCCCAACCCTTTCGCCCCAGATTCACGGGTTCTCTTTTTCATTCCCTTCGCACCATTAAACTCCAGGCTTTCTGTAATATGTAACTTCAAAAGATACAAAATGTCAATTTCTTTCTGCTCACTTCCTTTTCTACAACAGCTCAGGATCTTGTCATTCAGGGTGACTTCTTGATCCTGAAAACCATAAATTAAAATCTCTGGAGGGGATTATGTCTCCCTGCCTATCAAGCAAACTATCAAACTTGTAAAATACTATGAGAAGCAAAAGCCTGCCATCACTTCAAAAGCTGAATGCTTTCCCTGTGCAGAGTTTTATCCAGTAGTGTATGTTTTCTCCAGTGATCTGATGCTGTTAATAACTTCCCTCGAGCCATGAACATATTTACACATCTCAAATCTTGGATTTTTTCCAGGATCCAGGCTGCTAAAAACTAAGGTTCAAGGCAACAACTTCTGTGTTTGATCTGCCACTCCTAATTACCATGCAAGAGACTCACAATGTACAGTCAGAGAAAGTGATGCAGTGGTGGTCTAACAGAAGTTGTAAAAAGCAATACCTGAAACGTGCAAGTCTTATACAGAAAAGGTTTTTTGAGAGATTTGTCAGAAATTTTCATTCAGGAAACTGCACCAGAGGCAACCCCATTTTCTCATCCTTGCACTACACTTTGACACTATAACCTTTCAGTCCTAACACAATTAGCATACTTTAACTATTTCTCTCTGCTACCAGCAGTTAATTCCACATCCATGTGGTTTCAATTGCCTACTCACTTGCTTTTCCTCAAGGCATGCTCTACGCTGTGCCCTCGGAACTTCTTGTAGTAGTCAATGAAGGAGAAGGGCAGGGTGATGTTGAGGGGGTTGGTCCTGTCGGGAGCTGCCGCGCGCTTGCGCGACTCAAAGGCGATCATCAGATCCACCCAGGCCGCAGGGCGCTTGATTTTAAACTGCTCAATGAAATCTTCCCCAAATATTTTACACAGGAGCTTCTCGAACTCGTAGTCCACACCTAGAGAACCGTACGGCCCACCTGTAGCAAAGACAAAACACAGCTTTAATATTCTGGGCATTCTTTCACGTTCTTACGGCATTTCGAGTTGACCACATACACATCAGAACAACACGTCACAGGAGAAGGTCCACAAAAAGAGGATCTTTCCTACATGTAACAGTTGGTCTAATACACAACATCATCTTACCTTTGCTTCACTGCTACTCCTGTATCCTCACAGCCACTGTAACACTACCACTATAAATGAGTGATTCAGCCAACCAGCAGCTGGGTTATACTAATTCTGAGTGCTGGTCTCATTTCAGGAAGAACTGACAGTAAAATGCAATAAAGGCAGACATTTCCTTCACTGACAAGCCAAAACATTACATAAATGTATAATACACTGTCTAATTACATAAAGCAGTGGAAGTGGCATTACCTGTTGCTTTGTAGAGCTCCTTCAGATGTCCTTCAGGGAGCCTGATCTGATGGACAGTCATATCCACTGTGCCTCCTCCGCTGTCAACCACGATGTACCGATCACCTGGAATGCCAAGGGGAGAGGCCAGGGGCATTTACACCACTGTGAGCTCACTGCAATGAGAGCTACTGAGGGCACCAGGGGAGATAATGGCCTACACACAGCCAGCAATGGCCCTGCTGAAGACTTGATCTTTGCTAGTAATTATAACACAATGATTGATAACAAATATCAAAGCCAGATGTCAAAAGCTATTGATGTAGCACAGCTGAAAAGTGGGACTGCTCATGCTGCTGGTGTACATCCTAGAGAGCTACCAAATATTATTTACAAAGCCTGTTCTGAGGAAAATATTCAAATTGCATGACTTTCCATCACCTCCTTAATAAATCTGATTATGCTAGAGCATACAGAATTGCAATTCAGCACTTGTAACTAAGAGCAGCACGTGAACTTGTGGGTTTGACCCTTTTCCCCTTCATAACCACTGTGAGAACAATGCAGTGCACAGCACCTTTGTGGGAAACACAATATTTCCCTGCAATACAAAACCAGTGAGAGCAAAGTTTGCTCAAGAAAGGACAGTACCTTCCTCCAGCTCAGACCAGATCTCTCCTATGACATTTTCCACCATGAAGGTCCGACTCTGTCGGTTCCGGCGCACGTGCTCCTTCCCTAGCGATTGACAGGAAAAAAAAAAGTTATTGAGTATAAAAAAGCATGAAGAAATAAAATCAAAAACTTCAGGAAACAAGTGCAAGCAGGCTGAAAGATCTGTATGTATCACTTCTTAACAAAATGCACGTACAAAAATTATTGTATTGGGACCAGGAACGTTAGAATGTCATTCCTGGAAAAGAGGAATGGTTTATAGCTACCCTGATCTTCCTTGATATTTAATCTATATTAATTACCTAATACAAATACTGCAAACTAATCCTATATAGTAATAATCTAATAAGAAAGTTATAAGCAGGTCTGACTTGCAGTTTTTTAATACACTCTGGCTTGCAAAGTGTGTGCTGGCAGCAGGGTGTGGGGCTGGCAGGAGCTGTGCTCACAGCAGCCTCCACCAGCAGGTGACAGCCCCAGCCCTCTCCCAGACACCCCCATACCACCCAGGATGGGAGAACATTCCCGCATTTCCAAAAGCCACTGCTCATTTTGAGTGCTCAGGCAAATGCCTCCCCAACTTCTCAGGAGGTGAGTCTACCTCAAAACCAGCTCTTAAGGACACAGTGATCACCAGGGCTGACCCTCACAACACACCAATTAAAAATTAAGTGTAATCTTGCAAGACTATTGTAACAATCCATTAACATGCAAGACTAACTCCTACTTAGACGTTTAAAACATGCAGAACAGTCTGTCAAGAGAAAGCAGAGTAGTGAGAACCTCTGCTATTTATGCTTCTAAATCAACGTCTCAAACTGAACAAGCAAAAAAACCTACATTCCTTGTGTTATCATCACTCACCTTCAAAGGCACTTCATAAAACACTACAAGAAAGGCATCCTGTCATGAATGGATTTTTTTTTGAAAACACCAGCACGCAAATCACAGAATGCACTTTGCTTCCTATTTCTATAGTGCCTTCATCAGAAAATAGAGCATCAGCTCCATTCGCTCCTGCACCCCCCAAAAAGACCCCAGGATGCAGAGAAGCTGCCCCAGCCTCAGTGCACTGACTTGGCAGCACAGGGAGAGCCCAGATGAAGCATCCCATGACAGAACAAGCACTAGGTCCAAGCAGGGTCTGTCAGGCCCACAGAAATCAATGGCAGTCCTTTCATTCCCTCCTGTGCTCTAGAAGTGAACACAAGAGCCAGTCTTTAACTACAACTGAAGCAAGCTTATCCTTGCTACTATGAACACTAAAATTTTTGTTTTGACTTCACAGCAATAATATGGTCCTTGGAGTGCTTCTCTCTGTTTATATTTAAAGGGTTTTTCTCCTTAATCTGTTCTCAGCTTGTCTTGGGTGCTTGCCATGCCTTTATGAAATTTTAATTCCAACCCCAAATTAATTCACTCCAAACTTTGTTTTCATTAATTTTGACATGAAACCTTTCTCATCCCCAATAGTTTTTTACCATACAAAGTCAAGAATGAGAGTGGTACCCCCACCCAAGAAAAAGCCCATTAGCAGAAATCCACAATCTGCCAGATTCTGCACAGCTTCAAAACCTTAACCAGATAAACTCCTTTGTTATTTTCCCAGAAGCAAATCCCTGTGTTGTCTGAAAGTGAGTTCATGTAAAATCACATGGAACTGGAATAGTTCAGGGCACAAATGAGGGGAACAGAAGCCAAGGGGGCCTGAAGGGACTGAATCCTGAAAACAGATTGTGTCCTGTACTCTGTGTGGACCTCCAAACACTGAACACATCTGACAACTGCTGGCTAGGAGAGCCATGGATTTGAGAGAATGATGTAGTCACTCTGCCCAACTAAAAAAAAAAACCAAAAAGCTCTGGTAAGTGCAGGAATAGCTCTACTAGCTTAACCTCCCACTTGCCCCTATGGTTTTGACCTAGCAAACGTGATAAAATACAGGCTCTTCTGAAAAACTCCTTCTAGGCTAGATTGTCACACTACCATCAGTATCAGGGCAACCGTTAGAATTCACAGAGATACAGAGATATATGCACATTATGCAGCAATGAAATGTTACTGCTGCAGGCCGTTTTCCTTTTTTGTTTCCTCTATTTCCCTCCAGTTTCAGTAGGCTGCCAAGCTCAAAAAATTCTGATGAAGAAGAATCTTCTGTCAAGTGACTTACAGTGGTCCCATCTCTGTCCCTCCCCATCAAACAGTGACAGGAGCAACAGATCCCAGCTCAATAAATCAGAAGTGCATCATTCAGTTGCTCTTCAACATGCAGATAAATTCATTGCTTCATTTCAATGCCATGTGTTCCACTAAGTGTTGAAAGTCATTCACAGTATTTCATAAAGATGACATCAAAAAGCATCTGCCAATGCTTTGGAACACCTCAGACTCATTGTTTCATGTAGATCCAGTTATTTAGCACTGCCTCAATAGTGCAGATAATCAAACACATAATTCTTCCAACAAATTAAATTAAAAATGATCCAACATGAAGTACTAACTTAAGGCAGAAAAATACTGTTGTGAAAATACTAAAAGATTCCCACATCATCCAAATAAAGACAAGAAAGCTACGTGCATGCTAAAATTCAAGTGTATATTAGAAGAAATTGTTCCCTGTGAGGATGGTGAGGCCCTGGCACAATGTGCCCAGAGAAGCTGTGGGTGCCCCGTCCCTGGAAGTGTTCCAGGCCAGGTTGGACAGGGCTTGGAGCAACCTGGGATAGTGGAAGGTGTCCCTGTCCATAGCAGAGAGTTGGAACTAAATGATTTCTGAGTTTCTTTCCAGCCCAAATCATTCTGTGATGTCTGCTGGGTCAACATCTAAACAAGTCTAACTACGGTTAAGCAGCAGAACCGTTTATAAAACCAAACTGATGCCAGCCTGAAACATTTCAAGAGAACAAGGACAACAAGAAATGGTGAGCAACCAGCCCTGGGGGACAAAGCAAACTTAGGCATGAGAACTGCAAGGCAAATGAACAGAAGTACCCTGTGTAAATCCAGTTCCAATAGTGTCACTCGGGCTGTAGCCATTGACAGGTGCCCTACTACTCAGGTCTATCATCTGGTGCAGGCGCAGCTTTCGGCAGTAGATAGAGGCAGCCTCGGGTTCCAGGGCAATGATCAACTGCTCAGGATTTTCAGGAGATGCCATTCCTGCCTGCGAGAGAGAATGGATCAGAGAAATGGGGTGGGCAATCCCAGCAGACCCTCTCAGCACAAGGCTCTCCTCAGCCCGTGGGCTCCGCTGGGTCACCCCTCAGAGTTCACCCCAGAAAGGAGCTGCTGCCAGGGGCTAAAGGTCTGCACCTGGGAATTGTCCTGCCCACACTGTATAGCACAACTGCACAGGCTGTAACAGGGAGGTTTGCATGCACTTACCATGCTAAGTGTCTAACCGAGCACTTGTGTACATGACAGGTGGAGAAACGAAGAAAATCGGTTTGAAGCCTGTAATAATTGGCCTAAAAACTGAACTCCTAATTAACCTGTGAATCTGCCAGCTAACAGGAGCCCCAGCCTCCTTTCAGCCTCCTTTTGCCTCTCCTTGCCACAATAATATTTTAAGTATGTCTTTCTTGATGTCCCAGATATTCACAGTCCTTGCCAAAAGGAGGTTCCTGCACTGTTTAACTGTATAGGAGTACACAATACGCTTTGCCAGTAATGCATCTTCTGTCTTACAACCAACATTTTCTATTTCAAAATCCATTGCTTTAAAGTACATTTGCTATTACAACATCTTCAAAACGGTCAGTGTATTCAAGGAGACAAAACACAAGGCAGGTTCCCTAAAATGTAATGAGAACAAGCCTAAAAAAAATACCATATTATAAAATCAGCGTTTGCCATTCTTTCTATTTTCTTACTGGATTTTCAGCCTTCAGACAAAGATATTTTCAAAAAGCCACAAGTTCTTATGTAACTCCCAGAACAGGGCTTAAAGAAAAATATTCAAAGAACAGTTCACAAAACTGTTTTAATTTCTTCTTCCTGGTACTTCTGCCTACTGAATGATATTCTGTTAAAATAGACATCTTTCAACTCTTTCTGCCAACTTTTGGGTTACTTGCCATTAATTTTCAGTTAACTGCCTTAGCAGTAAAGCTTGCTAGCAAACAAACAAAACCAAATGAACATTTTTCTGCTTCCACAGTCATTCTTCCAGCCTTCAACTCATGCACGCACACACTGTGGTATCTCCAGAGCATGGAGACAAAGACAGACTCACATGGAAAGTCTGCAGACCTGGACTAGATTTTGGCTTCTTTCATACAGCTACACTATGGGTTTGGGAATTGTTGCCTCATTGACACCTGCAGCCAAAAACTTAAAGTTGGCTTAAAAAGTAGTACCAGGATAAGAGTTGGAGACACAAAACTGTCCTTCATGTTTACTGACTCATTTTACCCTCTCCATTCTAATAAATAAGATAAACCGATTCTTAAAGAAAGCATCTTCTTCAGTGTTGGTAACAATAACAAAAAAATGCAAAACAAGAACAAGTAAGCTCTAAAATAAGAAAGAGTTAAGAGTTAAACACTTAAATAATGGCTGCTCATTATTTTACAAGCACACCATGACTGGGATTATGGTCACTTTGCAGCCTTTTTTGCTGTTGGGCAAACCTTTCTGCTTCACCTATATCCACTGGACTAAACAGCATGATCTGAAATGAGCAGAACTGTATGGGAAGGAAAATATTGTGCAAATACTACAGAATATCAAACCTTGCCAGCTCTGTGGCAACATGTATTGAAAAAATACTATATTGAAAAGAATGCTTGCAACCAAACTTTTAAACTTTGGAAAATACAGATTTACAGCAAGCCAGAGAGACCCTAAAATGTGCAAAAAGAGCATCAATTAAGCACAGACTCTCCTGCCATCACAGCACTTGTATTGTGAGCATGTTGGCAGATGCAGGCTTAGATCCTGGAGCTGTACTGGGGATGAAGATGTGCCTTAGGATAAACCCACTCCCTTCTGTGACCCATCTGGATGTACCAGGCACGAGCAGGGCTGGTTTCATGCCAGCTCACTTCAACATCACTTATCTCCAGTAGAGCTTTTCCACACAGGAAGCTTTGGTTTGTTGCATTGAAAGAGCAACATTCCAGATATGAATCAATATTCGGGTCCCTGACAAACAGATTTGTCTGATCTGCTTCAGAATTCCAAAAATGTATGGAGTCTGCACACAAACTGTCTTTGCCTTTGGAGAGTTTTGCTAAAAGCCTAATCTGGATCTTGCTGCAATTCTAAGGGCAGCACTTCCTGCTCTATCCAATAAGGAGAACAAACAGCTCTCGACTACCCTGCTTCAGTTTCCACTTGTATTAAATCTGTTATCATGTTGTGTGAGAGCTCTGAATCTGAGTGGGTTTTTTTGATATCTAGCCATGTGGATGAACTCAAGAGTGCTCAGTCTTGCCCCTTGTACTGGGCATGTGTCAACAGCACAGACAATTCTCTTATTCTCAGGCTAACCTACGCACTAAAGACAAACTTGTATTTTAGGGAAAAAAATAGTTTGTTGCTAAGGATATTAAAATCCAAAGGCTACAAGTAAAGCATTTGCAGAGGTGACAACTGATTTGCACACACATGGAATTGCACTGGCATTTCCTAACTGGAGGTGGTGGTGGGGATAAGATTGTATTAGTTGCCAAATCATCTGTTCTAGGGGGAATTTTAAGACTAACTCCCAAGGCTGGTTCTGCTAAAAGCAAACAGTAAACCATTAACAATAACATTTGCTTCCTCCCCTCCTCCAGCAGCAGCCTGAACCATGAACTTCTCACACTGCAGTCAGGAGAGGAAGGCAGTGACCTGCAGCGGATGGACTGGGATCTGTGTTCTCAGACCCTCCATGCACAGCAGATGCTATTCTTGCTCCTTTTTCTCTCTAGCTATGATTTTAACATACCCAAAATATCTCCTGAGGAAAACACCCAACAGAAATGACAGTTTTTAACAGTTCAAAGCACAGCTGATCCTAACAGAACCTCATGAAGAAAGTGCTGAGGTTTTTAGTTTAAAAGCTTCTTCTTACAGAGTTTGAAGGAATACTTACAATGAAGAATGTGTTGTTTCACATCACAAAAAGACCGTAAAGAGACTTTTTTACAGTAAAAGGTACAAGGCATCCAACACATATTTTTGTATCTAGACACATATATGTACATATATACACACATACATATTTATATATAAAAAATATATATGTAGTAATCAATATTTCATACCTTCTGTATATAGTATTTCTACTTAGACCATGAAAGAGAGCACATTACATATATATCTATACACAGCACAGAGAAAATGGGGGAAGGGGAGATGATAAAGAAACATGAGCACATAAATACTGCAGGGGAGGAATGGAGCAATGAGGTTGCTTTAATACAAGCTCCAAGAGGAAGACTTAGGCAGTACATCTGTCCCAACATTACGGCCAAGGGACAGATGGGAGGAAAATATTGAGCATGCAGAGAAAGAGGAGTGGAAACAGCAGGCAGTCAACATGAAGAAACAGTGATGCATTTGTTAAAATTATTAATTGCAGGCATTTGGGAATTCGCTGTATTTTACACTTTCTGTCTGTCTCACTCCATGTTCTTGCCCACTGCTGCCCAAGTACTATTGTAATAAAGACCAGGGATTGGCAAATTAACAGGCCTGAGCAGGACAGATCTAAACAATGTCTCAATATTCAACATTCTGGAGATCATTCTGGCAGTGGGACAGACACACCAATTTACTTTTGCCCAGGGCTGCTTATAGCAGACTTTACAACAGAGCAGTGTCTTGACTGCAGCCCGCTAAGGAGATTTTCTTGCTCCCATAACACTCATTAGCAGTCATCACTTATGGAACATGAAGGAAGCAGACAGCAGTTTCCCCAAGAACACAAAAGTGGAAAACTCATCATGGGCTTACAAAAATTCTTTGAGCACAAAAAAATTCTTAAATTAATTTGGAAGATATTGCTGCACTTATACACCTGGAAGAAGCAAAGAACACCATAAGAAGAACTTCTCTAAAATTCAACTTTGCTCATATGTTTGAGGACTAGAATTTCATTTTTGGACAAGAGAATTCCCAGAGCTCACTCCCTCCAGTAGCACAGGTCTGCGTGCTGGTGCCAGTGCATTGCTGTTCATTTGCCAAGATGCATCATTGACACCAAACTTCAAAGTGTTTCAAAGTCCCATGTACTGGAGCACGAATAACTTCACCATCCAAGTGCAGGTGAATTCTCAGCTCTGCTTTTATAGCCAGAGAGGTGTCACCAGGAGAGAGCCACAGCTGACCACAACACACTCCTGATTCCCTGCACAGCATCAGCTGCCAACTGTCAGACTAACTCACCACTAGCAAATATTGAGATCTGGACTGCAGCTCACTACAGCAGTCTGAGCACTTCAGAGAACTGTTTTCACTCGCTCCACATGCAGAATCACCATTACTACAGATCAAAAGATGCTGCTTTTAAAACCCAGCCTCACGTGCCAAAACACACAGAAAAAAAGAGAGGAAAAGTAGGAAAAAACCCAAAACATTGTGTTTTAATTTTTTTCAATATTGTAAAGCATATGACATTAAAGACAGCATTATAATAGAATATTCCATGTAGTCAGTCTTTTTAAGGCAGGCCTAGATGAAAATGTCCCATCTCTGAATGCTGCTGTCATTAGAAGCATCAGCTTTTAGCTGCAGTTCTCCACAGCCAGATAGAACACAAGTGTGCTCTTTATTTATTACACCACAGCGACCTCAAAAGAAGTACAGTGTTAGGAAATACACCTAAATCATTGACAAGACATCTGTTTCCTATTTGTATCGTTGCAAAATATTGAAAGCAACAGGTAAAGTTCCTTTTGTTGTTTTTTCGGAAATATATATCAGATGTATTTTTAAAGGGGAAAAAAAAAATCCTGACCACTGATTTGTAACACAAGGAATATGCCTTACATGGAGTGCACCTGTTCTTTTGAGTAATAAAACTTATTTAAAGAACTGACTGAATGAATTCTACTTTTTTTTTTTGCTTTGATATATTTTTTAGTCATCTAAGACCTAATTCAGTACTGCTGCAGGGCTGTAGGCATTGCTTTCACAATTAATAAAGCATTTCCAGATACAAAAATGGCATAAAGTGGCAAAAATAAACAGATGAACATGTGAGAAAGAGCCAGCCTCATTACACAGTTGGAAAAACAACTGCACAGGGACTAAAAGGCTTTCCTTAGGGTTGCACAGGAACCCACAGCAAGGTGGGAATTCCCCCCACAACCCCAGAACTCCAGTTCAGTGTCACAGCCAAATGTTACCCTTCCCCAACCAGCAAGGTTCCATTTCTGCCACGGAGCACATGCAGAAGCTGCAGGAACAGCTTCACCACAGCTCCCCCACAGCCTTGGGTCCCCATTCTTGTCTCCCAGTTTGTCACCTCAACCAACTGCACAATTCTCATCACTTCTGAAACAATGCTGCAGACCAGAAGGGTGTAGGGATCCATTTTAAAAGGTAGGAAAAACCTTTTAAACCTGTTTTACCACTAAAGCCCCATTTGTAGGCACCAGAGATAAAATGTAGAAGTTGGATCCCATGAAACAGCTCTGTAATGATGATGGGGTTCATTAGGAAACAGCTCTGCAGGACAACATCATTCACCCTAAA
>VZUA01014807.1:0-30314 GCA_013401035.1 Horornis vulcanius
TTCTTTTTTCGTTTTTTTTCCTCCTTTTTTATACAAAGTCAACAGCTTACTAAACACTAGTGAGCATGCCCTCTGTGCTAAAAGGCTAGTTCTTGTGTTTTCCCCATCTCTTCCCATGGTAACTAAATTAATGATATTTATAATCTTTTCACTTGCTTTTGCCAACTTTTGAGTGTCATTCTATTAGCCAGAAGATGGCATAATCAATCATAACGGTATTTCTCAATGGTTGGAAATTTAATAAAAAGACCCAAATATCTCTTTTTAGGACTCGGGGCATCCACTTGACAAAACGGGATGCAAAGTATTGACTAAATTAAATGAAAACTAGTTTATTAAAAAAGATTCTATGAAGCTGGAGGAGACAAAAATCCCGAATAAGTGCCAACAATGTACACAATGAAGTAGAGATTGCTATTTATTGATGATGTGAGTTTTTCTTTTGCATTTACAAATGCACAAAAATGTCATTTAAAGTATAACTGAAGGAAATAAATCTGATGTGAGTCTAAACATAAGACTTACTAGCTGCAGTGATGGTGAACACCACATGGGAAGGGCAGCCAGTCAGCTTATGCCACCTATAAACGTACTACAGACAAATAATTTTGCCAATGTCAACTGTTCTACTAAACTCTTCCCTCATTATGCTGACAATTGCCTTGCATTACGTTTACCATAAAATAACTCTCATTGGCATCCAAGCTTTTATAAAAACACCTTCATTTTGCTCAAAAAGGGCAGTCAATAGATACAGAGAAGCCAAACTGAACAGCCTCAACAAAATAAAATTAACATCAGCAGCAAATCCTCTTGCTGAAGACTTCAGATATAGTGCACGTGTACCAAAGTTCTACAGTTGTTAAAAAGGTGCACACACACACTTATTTTTGTCCCTTGCCTTGACAATCTGGTTAAGTAAGTCAGTTATGGATTTTAATAGCTTTTTCAAGGTAAGTGTAGCGACTTCTCTTTGGGGCTTTATTGAAATGGTCAAGCCCTAGCCATGGCCTTGGATGAGACATGTTGCCTAGAAAAGAAAAGAGAAAAAAAAATAATGAAGTTTTAAGACTAAATTGGAAAAACGTTTCCATTACACAAACTGCTCCTGTGTGCCCTGCCCACAGTTTCTGGGGAGGGCAGAGGAGAGCAGAGCAGCCCCACAGCCAGGGGGCAGGGCTTCCCTTCCAACAGCACATTCCACAGCTCCTTCTGCATCAGGCACCTGCTTCTTCTCCTCTTCAGTCACCTACAGGGCCTTACAGCACTGAAGGGTGTGCTAAAGCAAAAGAACCACTGTTATAACTTATTGCCAGAGGTACAGCACAGTACCAGCTTTCACCAAAGTGCTGAGCCTGTTTCACACAGGGAGGAATCTGCCACTGAAACATGACAAGCATCAGTACTTGCCACAAACTCTATTCCTGTCACTGGGTTTAAGTGGGATATCTGTTAAATTCATGTAAAATGCAAATAATGCTACTAAAGAAATCATGAAACTGACCCTCCTCTTTATTTTCTAAGAAAAAACCCTAGTCACTTAGATTGCAAAGAAAATACACAGATTTTTTTCATTTGTTCAACCCAATATTATTTATTCTACTGCTGGCTTTCAAGGAAAACCACAGTCCACAAGCTTCTTGCAAATAGGAGGAATTCCCTTTAAGATGTTCTCAATGCACAGCATCCAACGCTCTTCGAAGTGAAATGATAAAGGCAGAATCTAAAGAGGCCCCCAGCAAGGAAAGTACTTTCTACATTCAAAGCCATCAACTGCAACCACTAAAGCATAAAACATGTGACCTTGTTGGTTGCCTGCATCTGCATTTTGTGATATATTTTCTTCAATCAAAATTATTTTGTTTTTTGTTTTTGTTTTTTTTCTTGTTTGACATAATGGTCAATATCAAATTAAAAGAGAACTGCCAATCTTAGCAGGAGAATTTGAATAGTTTTGAAGAAAGAAATTAGGAAGTTGGTGCCAGCTGTAGTTAGTGTACCTTGGCAAAAGCAGAGGGACACTACTGACATCAGCTATGCCAATCAAACTGGACAATGCCACAGCTTCGGTTCCATCAGCCCAGTGCTAAAATTTGGCATTTGTAGAAATTAACTCTATCAAAGCATATTCTATCACAGGGGTAAATTCCATGAACTCTCAAATTAAAATCTTTTGCTCTCACATTCCCTACAATTCCTACAAGCAGTCCAAGTTCTCCCTTCTCCACGTTCTGTGCCTCTGACCTGGTCACCTGGTCAGTTTTTCAAGCTGTTTTGGCACCACTGGCCGTGCCTTGCTCACCAAGGCCAGCAGTTCATTCCACACTAGTGCCTTTCCCTCCCTGGCCCAAGAGGGATGACTCCCAGAATAAAATCAGTTCTCTGCCTGCTCTGACCACACAAGACAGAGTTTATCTGTCTGCAGAGAAATGTCCACCTCCAAGCTGACCATCCAGAGACCCTTCACAAGTGGTGCACAGAGGGGTCCTGCAGTGACACTCCTGGGCTCTGGGGTGACATGTGCAGCTGCAGGCACTCACAGCTCCGGCAAGCCATGAGCCTGCCTGAGCTACATACACAACAAAAAGATTGTTTGCTAGGCTCCTGCAAGTGCCCAGTGATAACACAGGTCTAACTCTCTGCAGGTTTTGAAATAAATGGACAGTTACAGGATTTCTTTACAACTGTTACATCAATCCAGAGCACAGCTGGAAAAAACTGGAGAAAGCTCTCCTGACCCCAGAAAAACCTATCAATAAAAAACAGAATTCCTAATTGTCAGAAAAATAGAACTGCAGAGAGTCAGTGCAACTCACAGAGAGGAACGCTCAGCTAAGCTGGGAGAAGAAACCCCCACGAATTCACGGGTTTCAATGGATCCCTGACTGTGGATCCAAAGGTGCCATTCCTAAGCAGAACTCTCCAAAGAGAAAAAGGAGAGATTTGGATTTAGAAGCACTGGTGCAGACTGCCCAGAGGAGCTGTGGCTGCTCCACCCCTGCAAGTGCCCAAGGCCAGGTTTTTGGGGCCCTGAGTGACCAGCCTGGTGTGTGGCATCCCTGGCAGCAGGGGGGAATGGGACAGTCTTTAAGCACCTCCCAGCCCAAAGCATTCTATGACTATGAAAGCACTCCTGTGATGGAACTCCAGAAGCATTAACCTGGAGTTAGACATTACACCCACATGTAAATGTCTAAGAAAACAGAGGTTTAAATGTCAGTCAAGTAAACAATGTGGCAGCCCATCCAGAGACAAATTTAGAATGGAGCTGCATTTGTACCTTGGTGAATCATCTCTTAGGGGAAAAAAAATCTAAACAGCATCAAACTGACATATTTAATGTTCTTGTCAGAATCTTCAGATTCACTGAGGATATCAAGCATAAGCAGGAATTAGCTTTGCATGAGAATCCAACATGCAAGGGAGTAGATGGACAATAAAGACAAGGTGCAACTGATGCTGCAAAGTGTTTTATACTGATAGTGAACCCATTTGGTCATTCACATGCAATCTTTTAACTCAAAAGGAAACATTATTTATCTATATGCCTATCAAATACATATTCTTGGACTAACACATTCATGTAACACTGCTCAGTGTGCACACAGGTGTATATAAATATTGCTTAGTCACTACATCTAATGTGTGTCATGTAAAAAGAACAAACTCTTTCTGAATCCTGAGTCAAGGATTCATTTTAACAGCTGGCAGAGCAACTTCAGCAGGCCAAAGGAAAAGTGAGGTTGTCTAATAACTTACCAGGTTGGGACTCAAAATCTTTCAAGTTCACTTCATACTCATCTTCGTTGAGATACTGGTGTCGGCCCATCATTACAATGGCAAATTTAAACTATGCAAAGAAAAAAAAAATCACAAAAACTAAGTGGTAGGATACAACATTAAAATTAAGTCTTCAAGCCTAAGTTCACAGTCTAACTTGCAGCTGGTTATAAGAAATGTTCTTCAGGGGTTGAAAAAGGCCAATCATGGTTAAAACCCTCATCAATAACCTGGATAAAGGGACAAAATAAATGCTTGGGAAATCTTGAACCCACCTCCTGGAATACTGTGTCCAGGTTCAAGCCCTCCAGGGACAAAGACAGGGCAAAAAACTGCAGTCCAATGAGACTGTGAGAGGATTGGGGGGAACCTGGTGTACAGGAGCCTCTGGGAAATGGGCTCTGTGTGCCCCAGAGAAGAAAAGGATGACAAGGAACCTACAGCTTCCCACCACCTGAAGGATGGTGCACAGGAGCAGGCTCTTCTCAAAAAACTGCACAGAGGTGACCTCCACAAGTTACAAAATGAAACATTCTGATTATGTGCACGGAAAGCAAAGCCTTCCCAATGATAGTGGAAATACTCTAAAACACAGCGTCCAGAACAGGGCAGAATTCCCATCCTTGGGAGTTTACAAATTGCAACTAAAAAACCCTGCACAACCTGACTGAGTCACGTTCTGCTCTGAGCAGGAATGTGATGTGGAGGTGGCTTCCAAAGGTCCCACACCAGCTACACTTCTCTGGGTTACTTTAATGTTCTGCAGAAAATATCTCTTGATGCAGTACAGAAACACTGATCCTACCCATCCTAATGAATTAGTCCTAAAAAAAGCATTACTTCAGTCAAGCAGCTGTTCTATCACACAAAATCTACATTTATCCCGAGTCTGTGGTGTTCCAACCTACTACAATAAATTCATTTAGGGTTTACAGTTGGCAATAAAAACTCTCCCAACTTGAAATTACCTTTTCAAATTCTTTTTCTTGTATGTCCAGCATTGTCTGAATCCGCTTCATAACCTCTCTGAAGTGTTCACCCTAATAATTACAACAAGATTTTTAATGTCAGAAAAATCTACGGAAAAAAAGGGAGGTTGCTAGTATTTCCTGCTTTAGTCTTTATTGAAAAACATTGCCTCAATCTCTCTGTTATTTACAAAATTACACAAGTGTCAACATCATCCTCTACAATATGGAACACCAGCAGGCAACTTGCTCTAAATTGAGAAACTTTAAGTCTTATTGATTCATCATTATGCAAACTGCCCCATAAATTGGCTAGGCCACTGATGTGCAAGTCAGGTTAAAGTTAAGTAGCAAAGTTAGAAAATCAGCAGCAAAACAGGAATTTGTAAAAAAACCCCATACTCTTGGTAAGCAGATTACTACTTTTTGTAGTATATTTCTGCTCCCTTTCCCTGCCCAAAAAAGTGACAGATACCATGAACTTGAAGATGAATAATATATATTAACTGTCATAACAAGGAAATGCAGAACAAATAGTTTTCACCAAAAATCACCACACAGGTTTTACTCTTTGATCAAAAATATGGAAATTAGTAAAATTCTAATTTTAGAGGTAGAGATATGGACACATTTCTCAATCCCAAATTTTTAAAGTAAGTAATTTTCCTACAAAGTAACATACATGAACCAGAAAAAGTTTAGAAGCAAATGGCTAACTGCTCCCAGAAATACATATTGTTATTAAGAGAGCCAGGGTGACATTCAGCTGGAGCAGCACCACAGAAAAACTTGAGAATTTAAATTAGGTTTTCAAAAATCAGCTTTTGTTCTTGTACCAACTTTCAGCCCTAGAAGATAAAGCACATCAAATTACAGAAGGGATGAAATGCAAAGTCATCTCAGAAAGTGATGGAGAAAGCAAGCCCATTTTCCATAATCATGTCTCAGTGTGAGCAGCCATGGCAGGGCCACTTTTGCCAACAATTCTGCACTGCAGTTACTCAGGTGCTGTTGGAAACAAGGTCCTGGTTTGCTGGGGATTCTGCAGGAGGCAGCTGCTGCCAAATGCCAGCTTTCTATTGCACAGGCTCACTGAAACACTGAACAGCCTGGATATGCAAAAGGAACTGAGCTGGGAAATGATTTAACCATGAAAAGGCACAGATGGGGCAGAGCCCTTGGTACAAGAGCTGTGTTTTCCTACACACTTCTTACACTAATGCATTTCTTTGACAGTACTTTAAGAAAACATCATCAGTATAATCCCACAGGGAGAAAAAGGGAGGAATACTGCACCTGGTGTATCCTCAGCAAGAACGGAATTCCAAACGTCCCGAAAACTTCTTTGTGGAAATGTGCCACTGTGATTAGCATCTCATTTTCTTTATCTATATCTACCTGGTCCAGAGGAATTTCCTAGATCCAGAGAGAGAATTATGACTCCAATCAGCTGAACTTCCACAAAAAGAAACTAAGGTTTTTACGTTATTTTTCTAGTTATTAAGAAAACTGAAAGCATTATTGATGTACTGTTACTGATTTCAAACAATTCTATTCAAAAACAATTAAAAGAGCCATGTTGTTTGACAGAGTCTTTTACCAGAGTCCCTCATCCCTGGCATGACAGCACTTCAGTTTCCCCTACTCAGGAAACACCCTCCTGGCTTCCCTGAATGGCCTTTTTGACAAGAAGTCTTCTATCAGTGCAGAACTAGCTGACAGGAACACAGGCCTCTTGTCAGCTCCTCATTACAGTTTTACACTGGAAACCTTTTTCTGATTTGTGATCTTTGAGGCAAGTTAGCAGATCTAAATGATCAGATGTTTAGAAAAAAAAAATCACATGTTAAGTATCAAATCTGCTCAAGAACCTCAAATGTAACAGAAAAGGAAACAAAACCTTCTAGAATATTAGAGTACAAAAGTGGGTTCTAAGCATAAACATTAAATGTCCTATGGACAGGCTCTTGCAAAGTTCTCATGTATTGTTATAAAAACATATGTAAAAATGAAGGAATGAACCCATCATAGGGAAGCAGATGGAACAAAGGATGAACTTCATAAAAGCATTATTTTTAAAAATACACGTAATATTATCATGTAATCTTAATACAGACATCACAGTATTTGGAGATCAGCACCTAGAAAAAGAAAATTACCACTTGAAAGAGTTTCCTCTCTCAAAGTCAGGTTTTAAAGCTTCTCTAAGACAAGCACAACCCACCTCTATTCGAAACGTTCGACTTGTTGCAGGTGACAAACACTCTAACAGCTCATCCTCCTGATGGACACCGATTATTTTGTAACTTACAATTTCTAGCAGCCTTCAAGATAAAAAGGAAAAGCGTTTTTAAAAAGTGATATTTAAAAGTATTAAAAAAAAAATCAATGCAACGATTTCTTTTTCAAACCTTGAGAGAGATTAGTGTAGAATGTAAATTGATGCTGTAATTGTGTTTTTAAAAATTTAAATCAATTTTTTAGAAAAAATTAAGCAGTAAAGCCATAAGAGGTGAAATTATTTCTGGCTCATGGCAAAAAACCAGGATGTGCCATTACAAAATATAGGTTTCTAGTGGAGATTATTTTATACATCCTCTTTAAATGACCTCACTTTTAACCCCCTTAACTCCTGAGAAGTGAATAGCATGAAATGATTGGATTTTAAACAATTAATAGGTCATGACTAACAAATGCAATTGATGAAACTCAAGGATGTAACTTGATTAATTACAAAAAAATAAATAACTGTAAAATTTGTATTTATAGTTAAGAAGAACCCTTAACAGTGGCAATCTGGAAGCTTTTACCACAATATTATATTTCATCTGCTAATAATTGTATCTACAGGATTTTAAATTCTACAAATACTTTGCTGCATAAAATTAACAAGATCCCATAGAAGAAATCATAGTCTCCCAGCTTTACCTTAATTTCCCTGAACCTTTTTCAGAGAGTTCTACAACTTTTTTACATTCTTCTAACAGGTCCCGCACACACCCATGCTTATCTGGATATACTGTTATTTCCTGTGGAATTTGAAACACAAAAATCATTAGAAAATCTGAAAATGTAAACAATCACATTAAAAGACAGAACACATCAGAATGTTCTTTTCAAACACTCATCTTGATAACACCTATGTCATCTTCAAAATTTTTGTTAACAGATCTGATTTCTTTTTTACTTTTTTTGTGCTCTTTGAGGTTTTTTTCTTGTTGTTGTTTTGTTAAATTTTTTTACCATCATGTACAACTTTGCTCTAATTCTGTGTTACTCAGGGGTAGAGTGTGTGACCCACAACCACAGCCATACCAGCTCTGACACAGAAATGACAGCAAGAGTGTAATGGCTTCACTCACCTCTTCCCTAAACTGGCTATTTAGCCATATGCATTTAAAACTTCTTCTGTTTTCAAAATCAGTTATCTTCATTTTGAGCTTAAGAAAGAAAAGAAAAACACTTTAGGCATACTTTGAATAGGGCAGAATTATTTTTTATAATTCACCCTAATAAAAAGAAAAGACTCTTACCTGTTGATAGTAGAGTTTTTTCGGTTGCCTAGGCTTGAAGAACTGCAGAAGATCTCTTAAAGTACCTTCATAATTATGTCTAAGAGGATTACCAGGGCCATCCCTATAACTACAGAAGGAAGGAAAACATGCTCTTAAAATCAATCACTTCAAAATCCCATCACTGCTCAGTACATTGAAGCACCAAGAACATTTTTATTACTGGTTTCCAGCTTCATGTAATTGCTAACACGGCCTAAGCAGCACAACACACAGAACTTTTAGTGATTTTTAAACACAGCTGGGCTGTGGGAACAGAAAAGCATTCAGGGTGTGTGTTAACTCTCTGGATGTTTACAAGCTCACGTCAGTGCTGCAGGCTGGCAGACCTACATTCCTCTGAAATTACTGACATAGCAGCACATGCTTTAAATTGCCCAAGGTTCATTTGTGGAGCCATATGACACAGCAAATTCCACAGTGACCACAGCACTGGAAACTACAAAGAGCTACTCAAATTCTCAGTGATGATGAAGGGAGACAGCCTCAGGTAACTAAAGACCATCTACACTTCCACGAATACAGAAAGCTGTAAGTTTTGTGTGTGCATTATTCCTGAAGCACATACACAGACCTATAATCCACTACTTTCTGCTATAGTTTTATACAGATTCAAATCTAGTTTTACACAAACGTGTAAAACTTTAACCAGAAATATCCCTTTGAGCACCTGTGAACTTGTTAGACTATTGTCATCCTCATAAAAGCTCATTTGCAGACTTCGAGGGAGGAGGGTGGAATTCAGTGAGGTAACTCCTGCATTTAAACTTGTAAAATCAGCAAAACTACATATGCTTTGTATTTTTGCAGCAAATGCTTTTTTGTGTGCTTGTTTCTGCTCTCCTCCATTCTAGAAATCTGCATTCACTGAAACAGCACTTGCACTGGCTTAGCAATTTATCCCACAGCATCAGGCTTTGAAGTAATTAATGATTTTTAAAATGACATTTACTAGAACTCTTCTAAAACATGCAATTCTTTGAGGCTCTAGAGACAGACATTGCAATACTTCAACTGTCAAAGCAACCTGCTGTGCTTGCCAGAAAGGTAACATCTTACTGGGAGAGCATTGGTTAACAACCTGGAAAAGACTAATTCTTGAGGAACAGCTTAGACACAGAATGCTAAGGAATTCATCTTACCCTTGGGACTTGAAAAACTGTAATAGCATTGGATCCGTGTTAAGTCTCTGAGCGACTGTCTTTGCAACCTGAAAATAAATTTTTGGTAAGTTCTGAATTGTTTCACACACTTATGACATTGCTCTACAATCATACAGTCATTCATTCCATGACAGGAACATTATGCTACTGGAATTCAGAGAGAACCCACTATGCCAACCTCCCCCAGGCTAAATAAACTAGAATTGTTAGCTTCTGAGCAGTTGACACAGAATAAGATATTCTAAGAAAAAAAAAAAAAAAGAGGAAACAGATTTAACAGAGTAAGTTACTGTTGCCAAAAGGCCACTAAATCCACAACAATTGCTCCACTTTTATCATGCTTGTTTTTGTTGCTTGGTTGCTTTTTGCTGTTGTTTTGGCTTTTTGTTTTTTTCTAATTATATTATTAGGGAAATAAGTAAGACTTGCTCTGAAGATTCCCACTCCTTTAATTCACTCCAAGTAAGTTAGCTTGCTGAGTAATAACACCACATTATTCCCATGAGTAGACTTCACATCACACTCACAAAAGGCAGGGGCATTCTGGTTTTGCCTTAACAAAAAACCTCAAACAATACAGACCTTACACTTAAGTGAAAAAAAAAAATAAAATAAGAGCACTTGGCTTGAAACCAGATGATGAGAACAGTATAGCAAGACTCATCCCTGGGTATGCAGATGCTCAAAGTTTCTGCCTTTGGAGACAGAAAATAAAACTATCTGGTTTTAAGTGATTTTTTTTTTTGACATTGACAAAAACAACCGCAGGAGAACTGCAGGGAGTCAAATCTACTGAGGCTCTAAACAGATCAGACCAGCTTTATTTCAGTTTTTTTCGTAGGTTTCCATGTCCAGCTTTCCTCATCTAAACACCCAAACCACCTATTATTAACACAACAGGTTTGATCTGTTCGTGTCACTGAGCATTAAACTTCACTGTGTGAAGAAAGCAATACAGCTTGGTCTATAAAATAAATTTTGTTGTTGATATTGCTGGCACAAAATAGGTAATCACTAGATTCCCAAGGCATTTTCCTTTTAATGGCCAAATAAGTTGAGCAAGTTTTACATATCACTTTGAAAGCAAATGCATAATTTCATGAGAATATAGTTTCCCTGACAGAGCACAATGGTCTACCAAGAAAGAACCCAATTATCAAATAACTCATTATTAATAAAAATGGGGGGCTTGTAGTATTTTCTTCTCACAAGCCTCAGTGGCATCCTTAAATTTTTCATTTAAAATGAAACGTACACAATGCAAAAAAATGTACACGGACAGTTTTAGAACTTTTCTAAAAGTATGTATATGCATTTATGAACTACTGCAAAAGTTACTTTCCAAACAAGGAAACAAAAGAGAAACACAACACATGCCTGAAAGTAATTCATCCTATTGGATAAAGTAACAACAAAGCCTGGGTCATTGGGGATGGTTTTATCACAGAAAATGACATCCACACGGTGATAGAGGTCTCGGAAGTATTCCTTAGCTGTTGGGAGCTCGCTGTTATCATTTTCTGGGTCATCCCTACAAGAGCAAACAAACGATGACACCGTTACACATCACATTGTTACACACACAGGCAGCTGGGGCTTTTAAAAACATGTTCTACAGTAAGTCAGCAACAGTGGAGAGACAGAGAGACGAAGTTTAGAAACCTTTTGCAAGAGCCACCACTGGTACACAGTAGGACTGGTGCAGTCAGCAGTGACCCAGAGCCCGGCGTGTCTGTGCGGTGCAGGGCCGGCTCCCTCGCCTGCTGTGCTGCTCCCTTGGCAGCCTGGCCCTGCTCTTGCTTCCTGTGGGATCACAGCACCAGTGCAGCAGAGCTGTCCCTCCCTCCCACCCTGGCACGTCCCTGTGTGTCTGTACTGATGCTGCACAGCTTTCCATGAACCCCTGCATCAATCGCTTTGCACAGAGGCTGGATGGACAACGTTCCTTGGCACAGAGAGGCGGAATAGCGGGCACAGGGGCTGGTTTGGGTCACTCCTGACTGGTACCCCAACTTCTCTGCAGAGAAATAGCACCAGGGTACAAGCTGTGCACTTACCCAGGAGTCAGCAGCCAGCCAAGGGTGCATAACACCAACTGGGTCAACTGGGAATGCGAGTTCCAAGGCATGACATGAGAAATACATTCATCTCACATAATCTGGGGTAAGAGTGCTGAAGATAGACTAGCTGGCTTCCACCCACTGTCAGCCCATGGAGAGAAACAGAGCAACACAGTTGGGTGTGACCATCAGGAGTGAGAGCATAGAAATGCTGATTTATAGACCTGCCAAGCTTATGAAAGATCCCTTTATTGGATACAAGATGAGGAGCTCCCCTTTTGCCTTGGAGAAGTCTCCAGCTGAAGCACCAGTACACCTACAAGTGGCACGTGCTCAGGCAAACTAGGAGCATCTCATCACTGCAGAGCAGTAAGGACCTGACTGTGAGCACAAGGAGAGCAAAAAGGGAAAGCAGTTTAGTGTAGTTCTGGGCTGAAAGCTCCAAGAGCTTTGTCCAGTGGCCATGGTACTGAGCCCAAGATCTGAAATGCTGGAAGGCTCTTCAGTGTCTGTGTTACAGTGGCTCCAGTACAAAGCTGCACAAATCAGATGCACTGCTGAACACACTCTGGTAATATTATTAGCTATTTTAGGTTACTAATTTTCCAAACTAGGAGGACACCTTTTCCTTAAGTAATATGGCAGGTGACACTCAAATGCCACTGATATTTGCTCATCTCCCCTCTGAATCAACAAATGAGAACTGCAGAGAGCACATATACTACTGCAATGTAATACTTTGCTCTTAATAAAAAAGCTTAAAGGAAGTTCAGCTTTCAAAGTGAACCAGGTGATTTAACTGCAATAAGGTTCCCCCTCAAAATACCTACTTCTGAAACACTATGATGTCACCATCCATGAGTTCATCGAGAGCTTTATCAAGAGATACATCATAGTCTTGAATCCTTTCTGTTAAATTGGGTTTAACTTCCTGCAACAAAGAACAAAAATTATTGATCACAGAATAAAAGACAAAAAATAAAGGCCACAAGGTCACAACAGTGAAGAAATCATCAGATAAGGTAACCTGTACATTCTTTTAACTGAAACAAATGGATAGATATGTGTCTATACAAATCTAGTGCATGTATTATTAAATATCTATGTGCATATTACATATTTATACTTGCAGACTGATCTCTGGGCTGATCCAGGGATAAAAGCACCTGTGTAAACAAACTGGAATGACACTGTAACCCCGACCTGCCCAGAGCAAGGAGTGTGCCCACAGCACACTGTGCATGCTGCCCTGGAACCACCAGAGAGAGCAGCAGGACTGCTACCAGAAATTGCAACAAAAACCCAATTCCTTATTCTTACTCTAGCAAGGACTTTGCCTTGGCAAGATCTGCATCATCAGCACTCAATAAATGTAGCAGTTATGAAGATTCACTGCTTGTGTATTTGGGCAGAAACAGCATAGCAGAATAAGGATTTTGTTTGCTGACTTTGGCTTGGGGAAGGAAGGAGAAGATGCAACATTTTCTTAACTTCGGTGAGGCGGGCACTGAGAACATGCTGGCCAACAATGCCACCAGCATTAGCTCCTCTAACTCAGCAACACAGCTTCAGCACAACAAAACTGCTCATATAGGACCTCATGGTGGTAATTTTTTGGTTTTAAAGCCTTACACCTTTATCTGTTTGATATAAAATCTGTTTTGAAGTTAACTCTGCTGCTACTCCTTTGCAGAACTGCAAAGTTACAGATTGCAGTGCTGATAATTTATAAATTGCCATTGTCATAAGCAACTTTTATAAAATTAATCAAAGTTTGTTTTCTTTACAGCATGCAAAAGACAGAAAAGTGACAAAAAGTCTAGAAATCCAAACCTCATAGAGGATAAGGTTAGTTTCTTGTGGAAATCCTGCTCTCTCACACATAACTGGAAGCAAGTCACCTGTTGGTGAAAAAAAAAAGGAATGTGAAATGTGTTGCACTAACTGCCAGTGAGACCAACCACAGGAAGAAGAGAATCCCTTTTTTTACCCTGGGGAGATGGTTCCACAATGCCTAAGAAAAAGAGCCTTCCACATTAAAGTTTCCCCTGTTGACATTTAACCAGACACACATTTATGGTTTCTTTCCACTTCATCTGAACAGCAAAAATACATGCAAATCCAATGACAATCCAAGAGATGAAATAACACTGCTCCTTCCCCAGAGAAAAGGTTTAGTATCTTTAAAAAAAAATAATGACAGCTAAAATACAAAATTAAAAAATGTGTGTATGTTTACAAAATGAAACATTTGAAAAACTGAAGTATTTTCAGTCAGTGGATATTGGCTGAATTCCTTTAATGGACCCATATGAAAATCAAGGCTCACATGCAATTCAGGCTGAGCAGCTGGTCAGACTGCCATAGTGAAAGGTTGTAGGAGAGTTATTTGAAAACCTATTGGGAAGGAAGTATCAAATCTCAAAGCTTTACAACAGGTCTGAAACAGCTGGAACACCTGGTGAGTACAGCAACAGTGAACTGAGCACCTGGGGGGTTTTGAGGCTCAGACCTGCAGGAAATGTCACTGACACCACATGGGGAAGAAAACTCTCAGGTGCTGGGTGAATTAAGAATTTGTTTCTGTGGTGTACCATTGGTTTCAGTGATGGAATTATTATTAAAGAAAAAGTATGTGCAATCTACCTTAAAAACCTCAACGATTACAATGAAATTGAAATTCAGAACTCACGTATTTTACAGGATATAGGGGTGTAGATATGTCCACAATAATTCAAACTCCGAGTCTTCGGATCATACATCTTTAGAAACAACATTACATCATCTACAAATTAAGAACAAGATTTAATTTTAAGTAAGGCTTGGGGAGGGGGAAGGAGATCACCTAGATGTTTTTATTTATACAGTAACAAATATGTATGTTTGATTTATTAATTCTGTGCCTTTAAAATATAGAGAGAAACTTATTCAGTGAGTCTAAAAACACGCAAAGCATGTCTGCCATTTAAGAGAAATGAAGGGAAAACTGCATGAGAAAAACTAATTTCAGCACTGTAGTAGTTTGATGGATACATCAATGACATCATTGAAAAAAGAAGTGCACAGTGTTTTTGGAGAGACACACAAAATGAAAGTATTTTGTATTTTATTTTGTTTAACCCATATGCTTACGATCTTTATCAAATTTGGGTAATGTTGCTCCAGTAGCAGCCATCTCTGGATCTACTGTTTCCAAAAATATTGTCCATGGATTCTCATTGTCACTGAGCTCAATCATCTACATAGAAAGATGTGAGAGAAGAAAAAAAGTCTCTGAAGAACATAATACAACCTGGTATCTGCATTTTAATCTGCATTGTAAAGATACAAGAACTTTATGACATTGTACAAGTGGGAGAGGATGTTTTTTTAAAATTGTGTTAAAGGAAGTTTATGAAATTTATTAAGACAAACAAATACAGACATAAAACTACCAAAAACTTTGATGAAGCAGTAACAGCATTTATCTAAAATGAATCCACTTCTTTATCTTTTAGAAGTTTATCTACAACTACCTTTATAATGGAAAGGATGTTATTTCATTTTAGAATAAGAGGACAGTGAAACCAATCTCTGTTTCATGGGGTTTATGTTTTACATTTTAAGCAACAGAATTCCTTAAATCCAGAGCTTTTGCCCCTTTTGTCAAAGGGACATTTCTGTTTTAATCTAACATAAGAAATCATGATCATGCTTTGTCTTCCACAGCAGAAAAATCATGTACCAACCATACTCCTGCTTCCTATCCAAATTAATTCACTAAACATCAAGTCTTCCCCAAGTATCAAATTTTACCAGGTACAATGAAATTAATTTTAAATTAAAAGCCTGAAAAATCTTATGTCTCAAAGTTAGATATTCTTAAAGAGAACTAAAAATCATGGGAGATGTGCAGAAGTATTATCATCTCTCAGTGACTACTTACTGTTTTATTGCCATCTGCTTCATTATCTAACATTGCAGGTCTTTTTGTTCCATTACTTCTAGCTTGCATTGGCCATAATCTGATTTGATCCTGGGGAAATCCCTAAAATAAACAAAAATTGTGAGAGGAAACTTAATCAAAACACGGGAAAAATAGGCTAAGATGCTTTTATTAAACTCAGACAGGTCTTCTGGGTTAAAAGGTCTAAATTACGATGGCTGTCAATATGTGGAGAAGGTAAGAGCTATGAAACAACAATAATGTAACTAAATAAATACACACAGGTATTCAGCTACAGAAAACTCACCATAGTTTGAGAGAGGTTTTGAACGAATTCTGTTAGTGTGGAGTTTTTTAATACTTTGAAGACAGTGTATTTCACTTTTTCTTCATCATACATATCATTGCCTTGGTGACCACAGAACTGATCCTCTGCCACTATCTGAAAAATGACATTTAAGGTTACTATTCAGATTAGCCCAGCTGCACCGTGTAATACCTTCTCAGGATGCTTTACTATGCAACTTCTCTGGCCCTCTGGCACAGTGCTAACACTATTCATGTTCTCAGGGAACAAATTTGCAAGAAAACAGATTATAATGAAATTAAAAAATCATGATTGATAATCTCATCATTGCAAGTAATTAAATACATTAATTCTTACAAATCCCAAGCAATTAAAAACCAGTCGTGCTTAGATTCCAAGTCTTGGAATGTGCTCTAAATAAAAAGGCTATATAATTCTGTGACTGGTACAGTGCAAGGAGGGCACTGAACCCTTTCCCTGTACTTCCCACAGCTCCCCTGCACTCTTTGTTAACAGAAGCACAAACAGTGCAATGCTGCCAGTGTCCCACTGCAAACTCAGTGCAAATGCAGTGCAGAACAAGCTGGACTTCACCAGTATCTCTGCTTATCAACACCAGAGAGAACAGGCAAGGAAACATGGAGGCACATGGAAAATGGGGTCTATTTCCCTGTGCCAGATGGGCTCTGGAAAGAGCCATAAACAGGGCTCCTTAAGGCAATTCATAACAATCTAGTCCATCTGGCTTTTCCAAAAAGATAATTGCAAATATAAGCACTCTCTCCTTCTGCTTCTACTTGATGAGCTCAGTTTGGCAATAGTCCAGACCTGCAGCCTATGGCTAGATACATTCTAATTTTAGAAAATAATTCCTGAAGGAGATAAAAGTGCAGTGGCAGGGCAGTCATTTGAAATAACCTGGTCATTTTCCCTTTCACCTGAACTTACTATTTTTACTCACAAGCACAACAAATTCTAAAGAAAACAGAAATGTTTAAAATATACAGTACTGCGTGTCTTATTACAGTTTGTCGCATATGTAAATACATTTAAAAGTACTAAAATCATAATTTCTCTTCAAACACTACTTCAGAACAAATTAAAAAAAAAAAAAAAAAAAGAAGAAAATCAAGGTTTGCCTCCAGGGTGGTTCAATATTCTAAATTTTCATGGTAAAGTAGTTATAACTTATCTGTTTCAAAAGCTGACCTGCACTTGCATATAGAGGTGAGCTTCCTGCCTCTCCTTCCTCTTCTGAGCTTCTATCCTTTTCTCTTCTTGTAGCCTTTCTACAAGTTGTTGAGGAATATCATGGTCGGTGACAGGCTGCAAAACTTCACCTAGAAAGCAGATTTTATGATGATATTTCGAGATTTAGGTGAAACAGGTTCTTTTTCATACATGCTTGACTTCCCTCTGATTTGAAATCAAAACCAGCTTTCTTCATCTTTCTCTTTAAAACATGGTTTGGTATCATCATGCTTTGGCAAAAGAAGCACTTCTAAGACAAGCCAAAACGCACTACTTCCACGAAATACGTATCACTGACTTTTGAATGAAATATTCAGTTCAGAATTAAAAAAATATTTGCCACCGCTCCATTTTTTAAGCATATATGGATCTACACGCTTACAATCAATTTGATTTAATTCCATTACCGAAGTCATCTCCCTAAACCTATAAACCATCCTGTAAACCAGCCAAGGCTGAAGCACTTTGCAGGTGCCTTACTGAGCTAAAAGATGACCCAGAGCACCAAATGCTTTCCAACAGTGAGAGAACGGCTGGCTGATCCCGCGGGATCTCTACGTTCTGACTGTAAATAACGCAGTCCTGTCATGTAGGAACGCTGCCAACAATTCAGAGGTTAAAGAATTTTACTGCAAATTCTGCAAGGGCCCTTTGAGCCCGGAGAGGACACGTACTGAGCTTGGACTCCCTGATGTACACCAGCATGTAGGCGTTGGTGCAGTGCCGCACGGACAGGTCGTCGTCGTGCCCCCCGTAGTTGTGTTCAATCGCCTCCTCCTTCGTGCACCTCGACACAACATCGTCATCGAATTTACACCACTAGGGAGGAATTTTATAGAAAGGTGATTCTACATGTGAAAACATGTTCCTGAATGATAAATTAATCCTATTTCTGGCGTGTCTTTCAGCTCTTTGAAGTAACTAAAATTACCTTTGAGCGGCATGGCTTTTAAAAGGAACGCTAGTTCAGTATGATTTGTGCTACCTGCTACTTGTGCTCAGCATAAGGAAATAAGGAAGTCCATAAATACCAAACCTTTACTGAACATTTTACAATAAGTACCAAAAGCACAATAATTATTCCAAAAAGCTTTTCTTAAGACTGTTATTCAAATATCTAATATTTCTGTAGGAAACAGAAAATTGACTTTATCTATTGTAAAATGAAATAAAAAGCAGTGATACGCAAGACATCTAGTAATTCTTTGTACATTTAGAGTAATACACATCAAATTTTAAATTAAAACAATTAAGAATAAATTACAAATAGCAAAAAATTCTCAGTAAAATCTGACTTCTACTCTTACAGTGAACAATCATGTACACACAAAACCAGCCAACTCAAGGGAAGAGGCACCTGACCTATAAATGTCCAATCCAATCAAGTCACCTAAACCTGGAACAGTGGGACATACTCAAACATGCTGAACTTCTGAGTCACAGAAACACTGGAGATGCTCGTATTTGCTTCAGCAAAGTCAGCCTCAAAAACAGGCTGGATAAAATCTGATTGCAAAAGAACTTCAACACATATGCAAGCAAAGGGATTTCCTCAGTTAAAAAGTCTTTTGTTAAAAGCCAAGTGTATGCACTCTTCTTTTAGGGGACAAAAATCCTGAATATTTGCACATTATTAAAAAGGCTAGTATGCATTTACAACACACAAATACTTTTGGGTGCTTTTTAATACTCACTTTGCCATCGCCCTTTGGATTTAAGTAAACAACGTAATGTCCACCATGGTTATCTCCACTGTGTACCAGAACTGCATGGAGAATGTAATTTGCAGGATCTTTAGGATCTGTTTTTTGCAAAAATTCATCTAGTGGCAACTGTTCAGGAAATTCAAACCTAGTTTTGAAAAGAATGAAGACAATTGTATTTGCAGTTAAGACAGACACACATTATTATGCACTATAATGGAACATTATGTGTACTCCCTAAAGTGAAGTATAAAAATTGAACATGTTACTGTTACAATGCCATTTCTATCCAGGACATGCTGCATATTGTGGCAGAATTTATACTGCTTAAATATGGAACAAAAATAAACTTTTCAAGCAGCTCAGGAAAGTATGCCCTCAGTAACAAGGGCAAGAGCACTTCAACTGAATTAGAGCTGGTTTGGATTCACGGCATCAAGGGAAAAGCTTTAAAATCTGTTATTTTCCAGCGGACAAATGCAGCCTTCCTAGCAGAGGTACCACTGGACTGGAACATTACTCTGAAATACCTCACCTTGGTGAGAATGAGATAATTGCAATACACATTCAGTTTACAACCAACCCTGTATCTCCTGGAGAGATTATCAGCTTCTACTTACAGTGAGTGGGCAAATGGCTCTCCCTCCATCCATGGAAACAGATGGAGGGCAAGCAGGTAACTCCTTATTCATCCTGCTTACTCTGGTGGCAGCCTAGCCACACACTGCACAAAGAATGCTACACAAGCCATGAAAAGATGCAGTCACCTGTTCATGGTCAAAACAATCACCAAGGATTACCAAGCATTCAATCTGTCATTCTGAACTTCAACGTTCAACCAGTGGGGATCTCACTGTGTGTGACTGCACATACCTGCCTCTAAGAGTTTTGTCAAAACTAGGATTTTGGGAAGCTGTTTTCTGGTAAAATACATTCACAGGTCTAAATTCCACAACAAAACCCAACCCACACACTAAACCAACCAAGCCACTTACCTATCATTTATCTTGATGTTTTGGTCAGTCTGAGGATCATACATAAACCTCATGAGCTGTAGGTGTAATACTGGTGGCAATGTTAGGAACTTCACACCTTTCTCTGCCTCCTAGACATTTTAAAGGAAATAGAGGGCAAAAATTGCAGAGTTTTTAGCAACTCAAAATACTTGTTTGTTGCAGACACTCTTCATATGAACTTTCATAGACTTGACAACACAATGTGCACCAGGATAGTTCAAATCTTGGGTGCAGTTATCCTAATGCTGCACCAATCTCCCATGAGCTACTCCAGTAAAGCAAGAACTCAGTTAAATTAAATTTAGGCCATGCATACAAGCATATCTAGACACTTCACTGCATTAAGAGCAAGTTAGCTACATAAATAAAATTGAGATAATATGGAGGCAAAAGCTCATTTCTGATCAATTAAGAATTTCATGTTCATTGCATCCCGCCAGCAAGGATTTGGCTATTGTGCTATACCTTCCTAAGAACAGCTAAAGAATGTGTAGAACATTACTGACAAAACTTGGTATGTCAAAGCTACAGAAACAAGCTTTAGTAAAACATTATTTATAAAGGACTTCAGCTTACTCCAGAGGGTGCAGCAAAGTGCAACTGAAGAGCTCAGAAACACATGCACACACATAAATGTTTAATTTCCATGGGTTCATTTGGTGTTCTTGCTGAGAATACAAACATAAGCTCTCCAAAGTTACTTTTAGAGCTATGCTGTTTTTTCACTTGACACATGGAAGAACAGACTACTCATAGAGGAAGAACTTCTCAGTTTTGAGATTGGTGGAAAAGCAAACCATTCTAGCAACTGGAAGACATGGACCTATAAAACTCACTACGAATTAAGTTGCTATAAAATCTGAGCTCCATTTTAAGAAACCTAACACCAAATAAGAGGAGCTATATAAAAAGCTTGTCTAAGAAGAAACATCACCAAAATCAGTTGATAAAACCTAGAATGAGTTTTGCAACATTCTTATTTTATCAAGGATAAAGAAGATTTAAAACCAGGTTAAAAAAATAAAGAATAATACCTGCAAGCCATGTTCTCCTGCATCATACTTGTTATCACCATCCAACTGCTCCACTGCAACGTAGTCAATGAAGGACTCAAAAACTGAATGAAAAAAGATGGGGAATTGTACAGAAGGAGAAAAAAGTCTAAGTTTACTCTAGGCCTGCAACATATTAATCAAATGAAATATCAGGACGGGGGAGTTTGTGTTTGAATATTTCTGTCCTTACTTTAAGTAAAGTTTCATACTGCTTAAGAATGTCAAGAAAAGCACCATATTGCAGGGGCATATCTAAGAATACCAGGAAATTTTAAAATCACTCAGTTACAGCTGTCTGCCACAACCCCTCACTTTGGAACTGCTAAGCATCAAGCCAGATGCCTCTGTGCTGGACCCTCACACATCCCTTCCCATGCCTTGTACCCCGAGTGCTCAGTACAGAGATGATAAGGGAACACTGTTATGCTGTTCCAAGTANATAAGAATCAATTTTATCTGAATTCATCTTTATATATAAATTATAACTACTGTGAAAATACCACTATGATCACCATGGCACAGTTTTATGACACCAGAGAACTCCCACAGTTCTTAAGAGTTTTATAAAAAGATACCAGTGAGAGAATTAGGGAGGAAGGAGCAGGGAAAGGAAATGGAATAAGAGGAAAAAAAAGAAATGTAATGCAGGCAAAAACATTCTCTACATTGAAAATGTGTTCAATAGTGTCCTAAAGCACATACTTCCAATCACTGTGCACCAATAAACCCATTTGAAAACAACAGGCACTACAGTTTTCCAACACATTGAAGTACTGGATTGGTGCATATCACAATTATCACTTACTATTTTTCTTTCCCTTTATACTTAGCTGGATGTCATAATAATCTTCTATTCGTTCAGATCGATAGTCTACGTGCTTGCATTGGATATAAGACTGGAAACAAAAGCAAAACAACACAGAAGTTCAATTTTATAAAAGTAACAAGAGCTAATTTAAAATATTTTTGAGAAAGGTATAAAATACATACCACCATCTTCCCTCTGAATAATTTAGGGATAGTGCCTTCTACACACGTGCCTTTCATTTTATTTTCCACATTATCAAGGAGCTGAAAGAAAAATCAGTTTTTACACAAGATGAACTTGCAGTTTTTAAATTTATTCATCACACACACACGACTACGTAACAGATTGGATGCTAAGTCACTAGGACAAAAATGAAATGTTAGTCTATTTGTACTGGCATCTCCTTTCTAGTGCTTTATATCCTCCTCTTCCCCCTAAACTGAGGGCTACTCCAGCTACTCCACTCCTCTGAGTCTGGAAACCCCCACTGATGTAACAATGCATGTCATCTTCAAAACTGCATTTCTCTCCAAGGCTATAAAAGTACCACTAGCACATGTTCCAGCAACTTTCAAGCTTCCCTACTCTTTACAAATCCTTCACCCAAAAATGCCACAAGCAATCCCATTTCAAAGAGAAACCAAAGCAAAAACTCTGCCTTTGAGATCTAATTTAAAGTAATCAGGGCCACTATTACTCTGATTGTCCCTAAGCTCTATTAGACATATATATAGAATATCAAGAGAAATTTATGCATCACAGATCAGCAAGAAATAGTATAAACATACCACTCGACATAATTCCTGGACATCATGTTGCATGAAGCTGTCTAAAGTTTCCCACCTTTGTAAGGCAAATAAATAAAAAATTACTAATTAAGAAAAGAACAACTCAAAAGACACTTTTTGATTTTTTTGCAGATCAGGAATGTAATACACAGCAAGATGTACAGACTTAGGACTGGCTGATGCACAGGTTCTGTAGTTGTGTAGGAAGAAGGGGCAGTGAACTTGTGGACATTTTGGCAGCTGCTCTGTGCCCACGCCCCTTTTTCTCCTGTGTGGGACTGGGGCAGGGAGTGCAAAGGCACCCAGAGCCAGCTGAGGAGGCCACAGCCAGGCTATTGATCTTCCAGTCTACAACCCAATCTCAGTTCATGCCAAAAAACCTCTTAAATAAAGGCCTGGGAGCAACTCAATGTCATTGGTTTCCACAGCAGGTTTCCAGCTGCCTCTCTTGCGAGGGCCCTTCAGGTGCAGTCAAGTGGCATTCAGGGATTATTTCAGCACAGGAAAGGAAGCAAATGGATTTACAGAAAAGACTGGCTCCTTTGTGCTCATCTAAACAGTTAATCCTAGGCATGCAGTAACTCCAAGGAGGCATTCAGTTTTCTGAACTGTCCATGTGCAAACACACGGTGTGAAAGCAGGGGCAAGGGCAGCAGGATCTAAGTGCCTCATAGGCAGCATGGCACACTGCAACAGGGCTGTTCAGCACTCCTGCCTCCAATGAAACAAGAAGCATGAAGTGTTTCTAGTTCCAGCCTTAAATACACCTGTGAGAACTGTAACTTCATCTCAAGAAAGCTTTTTAAATTTTTTTGCAGAAGTCACCAGTCCCAGCTGTATGAAATAAACTCTGTTGACTGCAGGCACCAGTTTCAGTGTGATGTTCCACCCTGGCCCTGGAAGAGCAGCAGGGTGATCAGGTGCAGTGCTGTCTTTATCCTCCCTCCCACTCTCTCCTCAGTGACTCACCCCCACTTTCACATGGCAGCAAACTAATCTCCAAAGTGTGCCAACAACTGTGAGGGGTCCACACTTAAACAGGCTGCATTAAGTGCTTGTCAGATAATTAAGAATAGAAAATAATGCCCTGACTCTCTAGGCTTTAAATACTAGCCAGCTCATAGGACAAATCAAAGAAAAAGGTCACCCACTAAAATTAGGATAAAGAAGGGCTCCTTCAGGCATGGCATCATTTTCTACTTAAAGAGTCAAACCTAGAAATTCACAACATCAGTAAAAATCCTAACCAGCACCTAGACCTCACAAGGCCAAAACCCCCTCTCTGATTCAATGATGAGGGAAGGGGGAAACCTAAATCTTCAAATACATTCTAAAATTCTTTTCCAAGAACAAAAGCAGGCATGAACACATTTTCAAAACCCTGCTGCTGGATACAAAATTAAGCACCTGAAACACCCTTGGGAAAGGCCTCTCTTCAAGCTACTGAGTATGACACAGTTGGGATGTTAACTCAAGATAAAATATTTACTCTATCACCAAGTCCTGTCCTGTATCAGGACAGCAGGAGCACTGATAAAGCAAATATACAGTGTGCTGCTAGGAAGAGGGTATGGCCAAAGAAACAGACCACACTGAGGCTGTTGATTTCCTTTTACGATTCCCCTGAAGGGGAAGAGTCAAGGTTGCAAAGACACAAGGTTGCAAGGAGTGTTTTTAGGACAGAGCACAACTACAGGCTGTAGCAGCATGATGAACACAAGGACAACTGAATGAAAAAGATATACAAAATGTGTTCTGAATTAAAACAGTATTTGTCAATATTACTACAAAATTAGTCTATAAATACAGTGAGACAAAGTAATACAAAATATAGTATTTCAGAATGGATTTTAATAAAATCCTAATCCACACTTGCAAGACATGCAAAGAGAAGACTTGTAAAGGTTATACTAATGTTAATCTTTCTGTCCTAACTTGTGTCTTCGTTATGTTGCAGGAAAATGTTATGGCAGCCATCCATGTTCAACAACATGGACATGCAAATTACTGCTACTGCACTAAATCTAAAATAAGAGTCAATTTTTTAAAGACATTAACAATACGTGAACTGCAATGTTTCAATGACTATTTTGTTCTGAATTTTACTTAAGTCAAAAGCATCACACAATGTTCAGGTAAATTATAACCCTGCTTTTAACAGCTCTGTTTCTGTATCATTCTCCTTTCCAAAAAAATCTGACTTTTGGATCAGCTGTCTTTAGTACTGGCTACAAATAAAACCTATGCAAGTTGACTACAGAAAATTAACAATTAACACCATGTTATATTAACACTTCTCTGCACCACTCTAAAAGTAACCTTATTATAACAGAATCTTTTTAAAGAAAAGCTTTATGAAGCCCGAGTCCAATAAATACTCCAAGTTTCTGAAACTTACCCAAATGATTTTGTTAACTTTTTAGTTCCAACTGGTTTGTCGCTATGTTGCAGCTCATAAAACACTCTTTGCAATGCTAAAGGAACACTTTTGGATGAATCATCTCCTTCTGTGGGCATCATGTACACAGCCTGAAAAAGCATTTAGTTCAATTAGTATCAGAAAAGTTTATTGCTCATCCTGTTTAATGCATTCTTTCCTCTTCAGTGACTTCCTTCATAGAACTCAATTTAATCAACACTTCAAAAAGGTCTAAAAAATCTTGTACTGTAGTGTAAAAACGTTAATTGTCTGGAACAACTCTTCTTGGAGCACAGTGGTTAGAAAGATGTGAACAACAGATTCCATTCATGGTTATTTTATCTCAATAGTTCCCTTATTCCAGCCTAGAACAGTAAATGCACTAAAGCATTTAACACCTTCAAATACCTTCTCATGCTTGGAACGTCTGTGCAATCATTAGAGTAGGACAAGATACACCAGTCAATACTACAGACTTTTGAAAATAATTGGTTCTATGAAAAAGCAACCACATGAAAAGGGCAACAAATGAATGAAAACAGAAATGGTCCACAAGAAGAAAGATGTCAGAGGAAGCTCTGAGAGTGCCCCATTCATTCATTCCTACTGAACGTCATCGCTGTCCAGCAAATAAACAGCTTAACAATTCAATTCACTGATTATAGTGATCTGGGAAGGATTGGGAACAAAGAAATTACACAAATAGACCAAACAGGGATTAGGAGAGTTCAATAGTCACCAAAATGAGATTTACTTTTTAAAACGTATACATCAATAACATCTAGGGGAAAGGAAGAGCAAACAAAAAGGAGACGTTCATTCAAGAAGCATAAATATAAAAAGAAACAGACAACGCTGGAAGAAGATTGGGCAACAAATGAAACTAAAAAAGACTCCAATATTAAGTAGCATATGAGAAATCAACCTGTTAAAACCAGAAAAATTGCCATCTGAGTTTTTGCCCTTGAAACAACAGGGAATGATGCATTTCTGTGAGAGAAGTGCTGAACTGGACCTCAGGGACTCTCCCTCAGTGTGTGCAGTAGCCGGAATTCCCGAGGTGTGCAGCACATCCAGCCCACCCTGGACTCTGGTTCCTACACACAGAGCAAGGGCAGCCCTTCAGCAGGCAGCTGGGAACTGCTGGGCAAGCCCTGTCACTGCCACAGCTCCGTACACAGCCATGGGAACCAGAGGGGACAGCACCAGAGAAAAACAACACCGACACAAAAAACAATATAAGGGAGTGGAAAAAGACAAAATAAGAAAAGAAAAACAACAAAAGAAGTGCCTAAAATGTTGACAGGCCAGTTTTCTATTCCGGTTCTGAGGATCCACTACGTTTTCCAAAAGTATGGCAACAGAAATACTTCAAAGAATAAAGAATATAATCAGAATAGCTACAGTAAGATGAAATAAGAGAAAATTTCATTAAGAAAGCAAATCTCTGATATTCTGACAGAAAACAATGGTTAATTATGCAATTGTAAACCATAGCATTAATTCACATGACTGTATCTTTAAAATTTTTAATTTTCAGAAGTTATCAGTTAATAGAGATGACCTAAAACAGAATCATGAACACAAGTAACTTCAAATTTTATTTCTCCTCAGTTGCAAGCTACACCATTAGTAGTATTTACACATATAAAAAGGAATAATTTTTATTAATTAACAAAAATTAGCTGAAATTTATCAACAACTTTTTTTCTGAAGGACAGTCAACAGACATCTTTGTTAGGGTCATTTTAAGAACAATAGCCCAACCTCACCCTAATGAAAACAAAAAAAACCAAACAAACAAAAAAAAAAAAGGTCTTCTTTTGCTCCACTTTGAGATTTGCCTACACTACTTTTATAAATTTTATAAATTGAAGAAAATTGCATCTTCAATTTTATCACTGGCAACAGGTTTTAACTGTTGAAACTCAATAAACCTTCAACTTTTTTAATGTGTTAAGCACTGCTTCAAGAGTTTATAGTGATGCAGTCTGGAAGAGGACTCAGGAGGTTCTGTTCTCTGTTTCTGCCCACAGAGGTGCCAAGTTCAGACTGGGGTCCAGTTGCTCAGGATCAGATCCAGTTAAGTTCCAAGCATCTCCAGGAATGGAGATTCCATCACCTCTCCATACCATCCTAATGTAAAGCTGGACCACCCTGATTATGAAAATTTCTTTCCTAAGACCAGAACACCCAATTTCAGAACAATTCAAATAACCCAATGAAGTAAATAATTTCCAACTGCTTTATTTTTATCATCCAAATGCAGAATCCCAGTTAACCAGGTCAAGCTGGGCAAACTCCAATTCAAATATCACTAGCTAGATTTATATCTTCGATTTCACAAGCAAAAGTTATTTCTTGCTTTGAAATATCAACACCAGAACAAGTCAGCATCTTGAAAAGTCAACTTTAAACCTCTTCCTGGTTTATGAACCTTTTTAAGAGTGAGTGTCACTAGCTAAAGGTAGAAACAGAAGTAGTTGAATGACCAAGTCTCAAATCTTCCAAAACTCTATCATCAGGGTCTATTAACTTTTTTGAACATATTATAAATGCTTTTTATAAAAAACAAATATATAGATATTTGCTATGTTTAAACAAATAGAAACAAGGTGTGAAAATCAAGTTATGAACAAATGCAAATATAGTCAGCGCTGATACATTCAAAAAATAAATACTAAAATGTTAAACCTACAGCAGGCTAAAAATCAACCATAGGACTGAGTCTTCCATCAAAAAAATGCATAAACAGCAGTTCAGAATACCTTGCTAATTAAAATAAAATCCTTTGCCTTAAGTTCCTGTTTTTTAAAATGCTTTTCTCATTACCATCTGTACAATTAATTCCCTTCCTATACCTCTCAAGTAATATTCAAATAATAATTTACAATTTACTTACAATTACTACATTCCAGCTGTCATTGAATAAAACACCAGTTTTATTTCTTTGGAAATTCTACATGTGTTATGACAAAGCAGACATCTAACACAGCCTTTCTTGGCTCTTCATTCTGTTTGTGTATTTAGGTAATATTGGAGCTCATTTCTCTAAGTTTTTCTCCACACTACCACTTTTTAAATATTACTCTCTTCAAACTTTTATTTTTTTGCCTTACCCTTGCAAATTCTGAAAGCCTGACATCAAGATAAAGGACTGAGGCCTTCCGATCCATGTTAAAAAGGAGGGTTTCTTACTTAGCACCTGAGAAATTCCCTCACAAAATTAACACAAAGAGGGATGGGGACGTGTATAGGCAGATCGACAGCTATGAGAAAAAAATTACAGATATTTATATAATAATAGAATGGCACAGGTAACTTTGAACACATTGCTTGAAGCCAGGAATTACTTAAAGAAGGGAAATAAATATTGTGCATGAAATTCCAAGGTTAGGTAAAATATATTGGATGACTTGAAGAGAGCCAGATCAGGGAGAAATAGGCCAATGTTTATTATTTGAATGTATTTCTATAAACATTCTGTAATACATTCATGAACTGTAGGGACTTTTGCAAGGGAAACAGCAAAAAGTTTCAAAATGGACTGAATGCAGCCACCAGCACTGACAGGCTGGAGGCACTGGAGACAGTCCTGGGACAACTCAGGTAACAGAGCCCAGGGTCAAACCAGGACCCTCTGGGAAGTCACCACTGCCCTTGCATACTAGACTGTGGTTAAGCACATATTTATCAGTCACAAACAACAAATAACAATATGCTTTAATGTGAAAGTCCCTTTATTCCCTACCACTGAAGCCACCTCTTGTTGCTTAAAAGGGAGGTCTGATTTCAAACACCCCAGAACCTCCCATCTGCTACCTGGAAGCAGAGCAGAGAAGAAAGGACCTCTCCATCAATCCTCACCCACGCTTCCCCAGGGCCTGACTTTCCATAGGTGTGTGCCTGCCTTTGCTATTGTTCATTGCTTCCCCAGCTCTGCTCCTGACAGCAGCTTCTCTGTTAACAAAGCTCTAAGTAACAGCAACAGAAATCATTATTTCTTCCAAGGAAGGAAGATTCACTGAAATTATGGAAACGGTGAAAAGCAAGCCAAGGATACTGCACGTTTTGTTTTATTTTACTTTGGTTTAGGAGGAAGAAGTTCGGTCAAGGTAAAAAAAAAAAAAAAAATTGAAAAAAAACTTTTTCAGACAAGGCAACAACTGATTCTTCCTGATCTGTACCAATGGCAGTCGAGTGCTAGAGCTGCCCAAAACTGCCACTGTCATCTGTTCTGTTTTGGGGGGGCTCTGAAAGCCTGAGTAACGAGCAAGGAATTGAACATTCCAGCTGATGCCCAGGAACACTTCCATAGAGGAAGCTGCAGCTACCATCTCTAGTAAATTAAGCTTTCTCACATGGTCGGTCACTTGCCAGATATTACAAGATGCTAAAAGCTGCTTTTATTTTGGGGCTGGTAAGACAAGTTCAGTTGAAACCAATCTGTATCACTAAAAGAATTTCTTCTTCACTACCCCATGGTACATATTGATTTAATGACTACAAGGCAGTCTTGAACAAACTACTCTACTGCATCAGACAGAGCTATTACAAAACCACTTTTTTCTCTCAAGAGCAGTGAATTTGTCCAAAAAAAGTAAAATGCACAAACATCGAGTGCTGAGCAAAAAGAACAAGCATTATAATGAGTGATAAACTGAATGAGTAAATTATACCTCCTGCAAAAAGGAACAGGTGCATCATGTAAAATAAGTCAAGTATTTATTTGTTGTCCATGGCATTGGGAAGATCTCAGTTACATCCTGTTGGAGTTTGAGATGTTACGTTTTTTGCAGCACTTCAGAGTAAACAACACATAGCAAAGAGTAAAAAGCAATTCCAACTGGGACACTCACAGGCCACAGGGATATAAATACCAAGATGGTGGGAAATTAAAGACAGTGGAAAGCAGGTACATTAAAAAGGGAAAATAAAGCTTAACTGAACTGCAACAACTAGTCTCCATAACAGAAAGTCCAAGTTAGGACAGTTCATTTTCACTAAGAGATAGACAGTAAGTGCAGAAATGCACAGAAGGATGAATTAGGATCAATAGGAAACTCCAATACACTGAATAGTGCCAAGTTGTCTTTTTCTCCAGGTACATCCCCTCTTCTAAACAACCACCTCCAATATCAAGCCATCACTTCTGTTTTTAATCCCACTAAGGGTATTGCGTCATTTTAAAATTATACATTAACTAGAGCATTTTATCCTGGCTTTAAATGAGATACTTATTTAAAAGGTATTTAAAGAAGCTCTTTCCAGCAAAGAAATAACACCTACAGCAAACAAAATATACTACTAAAGTAAATACAAAATTATGTTAAGATACTGAAAATACAGTACTTTCCATCACTACAAGGATGGCAACCATAATAACAAAAAATTCTGCTGCATAACAGGAATTTGAAGATGGAGCAAATGTGTATCTTTGCGCATTGTTTATGGGCTTAGAAGCCATAATTCCCTATTTTACCTATTTCAGAAAAGGGA
>VZUA01014807.1:45153-77058 GCA_013401035.1 Horornis vulcanius
TTCTCACAGGAACCATTAAACTCATTAATTTCACTGAAGAGATATTTAAATTCTCCTCACGCATTCTGTATCAGCTCAGATTGATGCCCCTTGCTATGAGTAACAGCAAAGGAAAACTACATGTTTATCAGAGAAGCCCATATCTCCCATTTTCCCTGCCTTTGGAATCTCTGAGCTGTCCATTACCCACGCACATCCTGCTGCAAACCAGGTTAGCAAGAACACAAACAGCAAGAGAGCAATTGCACTGATGTGTAAATAATGCAACAGCAAGCAACTAATCTGGTTTACAAGATTTGGAAAAGAGGCATCATCCATTTAGGTGATGCAAGTCTTCAGGAATGTTTTTGCAACTCTAACATTTTGCAATAACACTTTTCTATCTGTGTCAATGCACAGCTGTAGCAGCACCAACATGCAGCCAGACACTCCTTATTCAAATGTGATAATGAGGAACTCTTGAGAGTATTGCTTAACAATCACACTTGAACCCTGAAGGATTGTCCCACTGCAGAGAGGCCCCAGCTCCAGACCATGCTGGAAGTCCATAAAGGCATGAGAAGCTTTCACAAGCCTCCTGTCAAACACCTTCAGACACCTCTCCTAACACCTTCAATACCCAGTTCTGAGAGGAGTCAAACAGTTGGGAATTGACACAAACACCTTCACAGTAGTTCTGTGGTTAAAGGGTCAGTGTAATTCTGAATGAAGGGGTGAATATCTGATTACTTGCCAGCCCTGATATAGCCTGGCTTTCATCAGCTATTTCTGCAGTTTAAGTCCCTATTTTGGCTAATTTGTATAAGTATAAACAGACAACTAGTGGACAAATGATTTTTTTTTAATTCACCAATGTGTTATGTACTGGTTGTACCAACAGCAAACACTATCAGGTTTTCTACATATAAACATCTCCACCAAGAACAGAACTTAAACAGATCTGTTCTAGCCAGCTGATGCCAACCCATGTGGTCTCCTCTTGCCACCCTCTAAATATCGTGGCCTGACAGAGTTTTAACATCCATTATAACAGCTTTTGATAAGAACAGAGTTCCCTGTTTCAGTCTCACCTATTTACTGTGAGCAGTAAATCAAAACCCTCTGAATGAGATTAGGTAATCACACAAATAAAATTCATAGGCTAAGAAGACTACATTTTTCTTTCATTGCAAGATTTTGGTCATGGAAAATTTTATCTTTGCCAATAATACAGAGGTGATTCAACCATGGGATGCTTTTGTTCTGAATTTAAAACCCTATTCTCTTCATGGAACATTACTATTTTCTATCAGTATTCTATGTTCCTTGAACACATGGAAGTAAGCACTTTTTTGACCTTTCACCTCAAACTCTGATTTTTCTGAAAAAAATTACTCAACATTTTTGCACAAATCTAACTAAATGTTTAAGCCTAGTCCTAAATGTACTCTCACAAGATAGCATGGGAAATGGCACAAATGCCACTCATATGATGTTTCCCTTCTCCCAACTCAATTTTACTTCATTCTTCAAAATGAGCAGTACATGCCCATATTCTTTCCTAAGAAAAGAAATATCATTGCACATTTTCCTCACTAAACATAACAGATTTAGAAACTTGTTACCTGTCTTTAAATATACCCAGAGTTATAATTATTTGATCTTCTGCAACGAAATGTACACCCTTATTTTCATTTAATGGACCAAGAAAAAGATTTCAAAAACATGTTCCCTTTTATTAACAGGACATTAATACATAATTTTTTATTTGCTTTTGCAAGTAAAATCAGGCATCAGAACTGAGAGCAAAAGATGTTCTTCTACAGAATAGATACCACTGACTTACCACACAAAGACAAAACCAGAGCACAGCTGCCACCTGACAAGACAGCAGGACAGATAAGGATTCTAAACACCCTGAAGGAATTGCATAACTGATAAAATTACTATTCAGCAAAGCCCAGCTGCAGCACCTTTAAAGAGATGTATCACAAAACATAACAATGGACAGAAGCACTTTCAGCAATTTTTAAATCAGTACCTAGAAAGAGTACAAGAAAAAAATCCCAAGCCTTCAGAAGTGCAATCCTGTTGTACAGCTATGTCAAAGGGATGCCTACACAGAAAACCAGCAGCTGTAACTACAGAGGGATTCATTTTCTAATGAGCTGCAGATCACAGGACAAAGGTAAGAGATGGACCATTTTCTCCTCAAAATCATAAAACTAAAGAAGCCAAACAAACCATTTCTTTATCAAATATTTACTTACCATCTTCCATGTCTTCTTCAGTGTTGTTATGTCCATCAGCCATTGCTACATTCCCATTAATGACAGGATTTTGAGTAATTCTTGGAGGATCATCTGTATCTCCAGCTAAGACAAAACAAAGTATGTAAAATTAGTCACATAAGTAATAATCAGAAATTCACTTTTTTGTCTCTGGTAGTGTTTGTGAGACACACACATGGTGCACACTTGCACAGAACAGTATTTAATTAAGTTATTGCTCAACAGTTGTACTGGTATGTGTCTAACGAAAATTCCCAGTATAGCTAAATATTTATGGATGAAGAAAAAGGTCCAAATTAATGAGGAATACAGATACACAGAACATAAACTGACTTTTAAATTTCCAAATGGCCTTACAAACAGCATTTCATAATCAAGTTTCATAAAATAAGAACTTTTTCTTTACTTTTTCTTGCATTCTTACAATGCAAGAAATTTTTACACAAGTTCAAGTTTCTAACAGCAGACTTTCTAAACTAACAAGCTACTTGAAGATTTCTGATACTGTTTTTTAGGAAAAAAACCTGAAACTCTAATCAAATGTAATGGTAAGATTTAAACCTTACTTGGGGAAAATTGGAAAGGAAATCTTTTAGGATTAAGGAACATTTTAGACAGAACATTTTCCAGTTTCTAGCCATCGCTGCCATTAAGTTTTGCTCCAGTGACCATCACATATGTAAATGCCACTAAACCAAGAGATATGAGACAACTTGATGAACTGAAACCCCACTATTTCAAAGATGCATTGCTTTGATTGAACAAGCACCTTCCTGATTCCTCCAACAACTGAACAACATCTCCTGCCCATGCTTCCACACCAAAAGCCAGGGGACAGTTTCAGCATGATTTCAAAAAGTGGATATATTCTTGGATAAACTAAACTGGATTTTATCATCAAACCGTAAAACCTATAAGCCCTTGCAAACATCTCAAGGACAAGCACTACTTAAAAGACACTCTAATTTAAAAGGTCTGATGAGTTTCTCATTGCTATACAACTCATGCTATTAACTTATATATTCTATTACCCCTCAAAAGCCCCAAGGTCAGTGATTTGTGTAACCAGGAACGGCTTTATACCCAGAAGCTACACACAAGTCACTGCCGGGGATGCGGTAACCCGTGCCACGGGATGGGAACCGTTCCCAAGGGACAGGGCCCGGTCCCAGCTCCAGCACAGCAGCCTGGCCGTGCCCTCGCCCATCAGCACCCTGGACAGAGCTGCCCTCGCCACCGGCCCTGCCGAGCTTCCCCCGGCTCCCTGCTCCACACGGGCACGCAGGGCTGCGACGGAGCGGGGCGCAGACCGACCGGGGTGCCAGGATGTTTGCAAGAACGGCCACCTAGCCTGGACATTTCCTTCTACCAGAATGCAGCTGAGTTTCTCCTGGGCAAAAGAGACAAACGCAAGCGAGAACAGCAATCGCTGTGTGATCATCTCCCGAGTCTTTCAGAAGCCAGGGAGCTCACCCCAAAGGGAGGGTAAGGCACGGGAGAAGCGCAGCAGCATCGGTCACCAGGTGCTTCAGGGCCTGCCTCTCCTCAGAGCACACCATGCTTTTGCAGCCTCGTTCCAATTCACAGCACACAGGAAGATACTTTCACACCCAGCACTTCTATTCTGATTGTTTACTCTCCTAGTAAATCCGCACAAGTAGTAACCTCTGCCCTCAGCACGACAGAAACAGCACAGGTTAGAGACTTACTCCTGGATTAGAGCTACCCTAGATCACAAATGTAATGCTCACACACGCCTTTCAGACCTTACTAGGGTGCAGCAGATCTCACTGAGGCACCAGTGACAGGGGTGCTGTGAAACACGCACTGTGCAGCACCCACGGTAACACGTGCGCTTTTCTAAATTCTCAGCTTTAGAACAAAAGCAAAATCAAGCATGACTTGAAGTTTTGACTTAGTAAGAAAAAGGTTTGCAGAAGATTGGCTCGGGCGTGGTACAGCCTCAGGGCCCCCCTCAGCAGTAATCAGCACTGGCAATGCAAGTTAAAGATTTACTACAACAAAATTATAGGGGGACAGGCTTGAACTCCTGCAACTAAAGAGCAGGAAAAATTACAAAAATCAAGAGCAAGAAGGAAAGATCTCCAATTTCATTTCAACATCCTGCCTTCTCCCCCACTTTTTTAACCTTTTAACAGCACATGCTGGTCTAAACAGAAAGTTGTCCTCTGGGTCACTGCATTCTAGAAGCATACAGCATGTTCTCAAAATGCAACAATTGTTTACAATAAACTAATAATAATTTGTTCTAAAAATTTATTTTTCTTCCTGAAGTTATCATCAGTGCAACTTACTATGTGGAAACAAACTGAAGCAAACACCTGAGGAATAGTTCTGTTTTTCACTAAAAGCATATCCAACGTTATAATTTAGCCGGGAATTTAAATATTGACACTGTGTTTCAAGGGGAAAGAACTGTCCTTAACTGAGAAAATAAAGAGTTTTCTATGAGATACTGCTCTACGTTCCCCGAAAGTATGAGTTAGAGATCACAGCAACAGCAATCAACTTAAACAGAGACAGCTTCTGAGAGATACTGTTTCATGATAAGACAAATGAGCCATGATGAATGCCCCTGCTGCTTCTTCTGACATAGATGGACACAAAGTCTGTGATACAGCTTTCAGTATGGAAACCAGATAACACCAGTCAATGCTTCTGGCTACTGTAAATAAAGCAAGCATTTTAAATGCTAATAAAATTCAACTAATCCTTTACACAAACAAAACACAATCCCTCTTCAACAGATGTACCAGCAAGCAGTATAACAAAAATACATTTTCTACTAGGGCATTGAAATCCAGTGTTTTCTTCTCTTGTCCTTAAGAGCTCATAGGAAAGAATTGTAAAACCATACCAAGGTTTAATTAAGAAACATGTTTTCCTTTGCCTCAAGCAGAGGCAATGCCAAGACTTATTCAAATTATACATTACAGGATTAAGAAAGAGAAAAAATACCTGTCCACACTGGCCAGGAAAGCCTTCCTACCAAACATACTACTTAATACACTGCTGCCTTTAATTAAACCACAGTGTGTCAACATCATTCCAGTCATGTCATCTGTCCATTCCCACATCAGAATACCCAGTTTTAATGATATCCCTGGAATAAATTTGAGATGCAGTCTATGAATCAACTGAAAGTTAACATAAACCACATCAATTAAGGAAGTATCACAAAGAAGCGACTTTAGGAATAGGAAGTGTTTTTAACTCTTTAAATACATAACTGCAATATTAAATGAATGGCTTTCAATAGCAAAATTGTAGACACTGTAAGACTGTTTTATAAGCACTTATTTTCCACCTCCCCAAAATGCAACACATAAATCTTCGTAGATATTCTTTCATTACAAAAAGGAATGCAAGGCAACATGAAAAATAGTGATGACAATTTCTTCTGAAATATTTAACATTCCATACCATTTTCTCTCTGCACTGTGTTACAAATGAAAAATACATCTTGAAGAGCTTACAGGGGGTCTCTGAGTTCAGAGGTGAAAACAACTTCCAGGAAGAAACATTTCAGATATTAGTGAGTTTGTGCACAAAAAAGAGCTTTCACTTAGTTACTGAAAGACCATGAATTCTGAAATAAGTCTAAACACTGAGATACGCAACTGGAACAAAACTGGAGCGTGACGCCATGGATTGGGAAGCTGGCAAGAAGTGTCAGTCACCTTACACAGACAAATTACTGGATTATACATAAATGACTCTGCAGGTGCACACTTCTCATCGCTCATTAACTAAGTCTGTCACTGAAGTGTTGAGATGAAAGCCTGAAAGCAAAAATGGTTGTGGCAATTGCTGCAGGGGAAAGTGGGAGAGAGAAGGGGGGAAAAAAAACCAACTAAATTCTCTGAAATTATGAACTTGCCATATAATGACAGACCCTATATGGAGTGTACATATATGAAAAAAATCTGCTTGTTATGGACTATGAGCTCAGTATTATCATATTCAAATACTTATACTATTAAGCTATCAGAACTAAAATAGCATCAGTGATTTTAAAAAAAAACAACCCTGTATTTTTTTTAAAAAAACTGTTCTGATGGATTCAGTCAGTTTAATAACATGAACTCAAGTGTCACTGTAAGATACATTGCTCTGTTGTTCTACTGTCCACAATTCAAATCTACAAGGAAGGAATCGCAATTTGCCTTTTTTTTTTCCTGCTGATGAGAAAGTGGAAAAAATTTTGTCAAGTTCATGTGGCTTCTGGCATAACTTAAATCCAGTTGTAAGACAGGAGCACTGCCGAGTGCTCTGCCCCTGAGCTGCAGGACACCTTGCTCAGCATGAACATGTGTTTGCAGTCACGTGTGGCCAAAAGCTACAGAACAACTCCACAAGCGCAGCAATTCCACTACAGCAGAAACTGCCTCTATTTAACAATGATGACAGCGAGCTAGAACTTTACTAAGCTTTCAGTCATGACTCACATCACAGCCATAGTCAATGTCTGCAAGATTATCTATAATGTTTGTCATTAGCTTTGGAGCTGGCAGCCACAGAGGAGAAACTGTAAGTAGTCTCCACTGAAGGTTATGAAACATTTGTTTCCTTTTGAGGTTAAGGAGACCACAGCGGAGGAGTAATAGCGATACTAAAAACTTGGTTACAGTTATCACACACATCCGCCTCACCCTGGAAATCACTGGGACTGAGGGCTTTTACAGTCCCTGCAGACAGCCTGCACAGCCCTCCATGCAGCAGTGCCACAGCAATCCTAAAATGAGCAGGGAGTTGCACCAAGGGCAGCATCAGCAAGCTGAAGGGAGTCAGTCATTCACTGCTGGCAGCAGCTTGGAGAATACCATGAACTTTCACATCCTGGGTCTTGCTTTTAGTGCAGGAAAGCAGAAAACACCACGACTTTCTCCTCTTCTGCTGGATTACGGACATTCCAGAATTAAAGCCTTCATGAAAGTTTTAAAAGGGCATTTTTTCTTTTTAAATACAAATACGACACTATATACAGATATGAAAAAGGCATGTGTGTGTGAATTCCAGTGTATGAGTGAACCTGCAGTAAATACTAGGAAAAGGACGTACTGAGCTTAAATATCAGGTGGCAAGAGATAAGAATAAAGTCAGAGAATGCAAATGAGCAAAGTCCATGCTGTAGCAGTCAACCTACATCAGCATCAAGGATATCCACTACATGTTCAACACGGAGTCCATTTGCATCTCAGTGTCAGGACTGGAAGCTGTCACACCCCCCAGGGCAGCCCAGCAGAGNCTCTTCAAAAGTTTTTAAAAAATATTATTTTTAAATGTATCAGTATTTTAAATAAACTAACATCTAAAAGTTTACTTCAGTGCATAGTTTAAAATACTAGCCTGACATGGGTAATAGCACACAAGTAAAAAAAAATTAAGAAATCATCACTGCTAGAAATCATAATGAATAAACATTCTGTGATTTCAAGTGTTATAATAAATATCACCTCTTTAACCACCAAATTGATCCTTGCTATGGTAACCATTGGGCAGCATATTAAAATACATAATTGAGAAATTCCTAAAGCAAGCAGTAAATGCCACACTTTCCAAAGGAGTTACCGAACTGTGGTGGTGCAAAGAGGACACTAAAGAGACTCAAACAGAAAGCAAGAATATTATTTCTTGAAAGCAAACAAGAAAGCTAGAAAAAAGTGAAGAAGATGATGAACAAATACCTGCGTTGAGCTGGAAGAAATAATGCCAAGAGATTACTTCACAGCTCTGGAGCAAAGATTGCCCAGACCATGCCTGTAAGGGGGCTGCAGGCACTCCTGTGGAAGTGGCTTTTATGTGGCTCTAAGAGCTCACAAGAAAACTTGTGGGCTCCAGCAGCTTGCTTCCTCAGAAGTCTGGAAACCATTGCTCTAGAAGCCAGATGAATAGGGTGGCTCCCAGGAGGACAGGGTTTAAAAAGAACAATCAAAAACCAACCAAACAAAAAAATGAATACCCAGGCCAAAAAATAAAACCGAATCAACCACACATACCAAAATTAGCCAAAGAAGCTCCCAGCTCCATGGTCTGAATGGAATTCATTTACAGTAGTCAATCTTTGAACTACTAGAAGTGTTTGGAGCAAAAATTTCCCCTCATTTTCTCTGAAAGAACTCAGCTTTTCCAAAGTAAGAGAAACCAATTGGCCTCTAATCCCTACCTGCAGTTAGAATACAAACACCACTTATTGCACAAAGGGACTCAAGAGAAAAGGAATTAAATGAAAAGCATTGTACACAGTTTCATTTTTCCAAGACAGTCCTAGGTTGCTATAATGAAAAATGTGAAGAGGAATCATGCAATTTCTGTATTGTGGTTGCCTTTCAAAAGGCATCCAAAAATAAAGCAATTCACCTAAAACATTTCAAAGGTATCAAACAGTAACAGAGACTGAGATGAATTTGGCCAGAAGAATGGGAAGAGGGGAAAGGGAAGTACATAATCCTATGGATGAAGATGTAGATAACTGCTTGCAAATATTATGTTATTTGTCTTAGAACTAAAAAATTAATTCTCCCTTTGGCAAAACTGGGGAAGATTTACTTTGGTTTCATTTACTGTTTTTATTTCTTCATGTTTCATTACTTGATCTAGTGCCAAAAGGTGTATCTAGAAATGTATGTGCCTTAACAGGAAAGTTACGAGGGACAATGACTAAGTGTTAAGGGGAAAAAGCTTCTAGAAAAGTATCAGCGGGCAGAGCCAAGCTTACAGACTAAGGGAGAAAGATATTAGGGGCATAGGAAGTGAGGAGACTTTCAGCTAGGGAAAAAGGGTTTAGAGATCTTCAATCCTTTCAAAATTTGCTCTACTACTACATCTAGAAACAAAGGAAAAAAGGCATTTATTTAATAAAGAGCAAGTAGCCAATGTTAAATCTTAAAAAAAAAAAATGAAACAGTATTATACAGAAGCCTTTTGCTCTCTAATTGTCATCTGAAGCAAGTAATTATTGCATTATTGACTGGGAATTCAAATCTCCCACAGAAGGAGATGATGTTACACAAGACAGCAAATGAACTGGGATGGAACAACTTCCTGGAAGCAGACTCATCCCTGCCATGCCTACAGAATATGCAGCAATGACTAGACAGACAGTAACAACACTGCAGCCACCACTTATTACACTGATCAATCATCATGTTGCTGCTGCCTTTCATTCCCATCACTGGCTCTGCCTGGCCAAAGAGGACATTTTGACAAAGCACAGCATGGCCAGACTGGTTTCTAACTGCACCAATGTAACTAATGAATGGGAACAAAATTGTATTACTAGATTACGTGATTATTCTATTCTTTGACAAAACAAAGCAGTTACACTCCAAGAAGCCCCTGAACGCTGAACAACACTCATGAACAATACCAGTCTGTAAGGTAAATAGTATCACAAGCTTCATCCCACTGACACAGTTATCTTCATGGGAAAATAAACAAGAGGTACAATGTAACTCTGTGGATAGAAAAATAGCTGAGAACAAATAACTTAAGCAGAAGCTGCTCTATAACTAAGCAGTTTGCTGCAGCAACTCATTTATCTGCTGATCTTCAAAGACAGGAGCAGCCTGATGGCACTTTACAAAATAAAACCCTTAAAATGTCTTTAAAATGTGATTAATTTCCTACTGACAAATAAAAAGCATTTAGGGTATTAGCAATACAACTACTCGGACTTTAAGCTGCCATTGAAGTAGACTGCCCAAAAACTTACTGAAACCAAAAGTGACTAAATTACCTGCTTTCAGCAGTTTAACCCTTTGCTTTATGAATAATTCAGTGTCAGATGAAAGACTGCATGAACCAGAGTTCAGTTTGGACACTAACACACCCATAACTATCCAAAAAATTTACAACTTTATGGTCTTGGTGAAGAGTGTGTACAGGCAGCCTTCACATTTCAAGGGATCTTTCAAATGCTATTTAAGCCCCAGGTGTTTTAATAACTGGGGTAGACAGCAGCACTGGCATGACTTTTTTTTCAGTACAGTGAAATTATTTAGCAGAAGATACCAACCTGCCTGTCTCATTATCCTGGCTTTATGCATTATACAGTGTCACAAGCTTTTGGCAGTCATCAGGACAAGAGAAGGTCTGCTGAAACATCTTTCACAGTTCCTTTTCTTAGTCTGAAGAGCTATTTTAGCTTAGGCTATGTGTCTAGAAAACTATCAGATCATGAAGAAAGGCAGGAAGACTGCTTCTGGCTACCCTGTAAAACTCAAAAAACAGTAACTAGAACAGTTGACAAGATAAATTATTTTCTTCCATGATCAGGAAAGGCCGAAACATCAGAAGTGTCACGACCCATTATGGCAGCAGCTCCTGGACTTGCACTACCTTCTCCTTGCTGTATCTAGAGCAGCAAGGCTACAGAAGCAACTATCCCAACTCGTCACGTCTTGTCTCTGCACATTCCAGAGATGGCAGCATGATTACATCCCTGCTGCGGTCGGGCACTCGGTCCCAACCTACCGAACACACCCTCAACAATGTGTTTTTCCAGTATCACACCCCTTTATGTTTTACTGCCCTACTGAGTAATGGCTTTCCCTACTGCAACAACAAAGGCTCCCATCTGTGGCATCACTAGAGAGGCTGCACAACTACTCACTGAAAAAATGAAGTTCTGAAAGAGGGAAGAAAAGGAGCCGGGGCAGTCCAAGGGCCACAGGGCCATGTTTGTGTGACACTATACCCAGCATGCCACAGTGCTGCGGACATGCTCTTGGTGTGTTTAAGACAGACAATTAAAAAGCAATTAAAATGAATTTATATGAATATAAGCACATTATGGAATTAGTGATTCTGCTCCCATTAGCACCTCCCTCTTTCCTTGTGGAAGTCAAAAAAAGTACACTCCTCCACCACCTGGACCAGCANTGCCACAGTGCTGCGGACATGCTCTTGGTGTGTTTAAGACAGACAATTAAAAAGCAATTAAAATGAATTTATATGAATATAAGCACATTATGGAATTAGTGATTCTGCTCCCATTAGCACCTCCCTCTTTCCTTGTGGAAGTCAAAAAAAGTACNTGGGGTACACCTATTTAATTAAATACAATAACTAAACACTCACAACATGCTTAAGCAGCAAAAAGGTTTTGCACACTTACCAGTAGCACAAAACATTGCCTTACATGGGTATGATCACACACACCACTTGCCCAAACTAGCTCTGAAGTTACACTGCTTCTGCGCAGTTACTTTGCTACAGAGTCAAAATATTATTCATCACTATTTCAGATTCTGTACCTCTGTTTTGAGACCAGATTCATCCTTACAGCAAATACTAATTGCACTGCTTGCTCCTGAACTCAGCCTTGAAGCACATTGAGTTTTGCTCACACAGTAGCACAGGAAGGTAGCTTGAATGTATTTTCCTAACGGCGACATGATTTTTAAACTGCTGAAACACTGTTGAGCTGTCCACGTTGGAGTTTAAAAGCAAAATTAATTTCCTAGTAGAGAACAACACAGGATAACAACATAGATTTGCACTGGAATTAATTTTATAGGCACTAGGAGCAAAAAATACAAACCGTCTAATATAGCCCCATCTTTTAATTTATCTTTTAACAAAAAAGATCACTCCAAGCCACAGAAACTGTGCAATGTGCCCAAAACCTTCACAGTTAGGGATCTAACATGTCCAGCATTTCTTCCTGTTCTTTTCAGTGATGCTTTTAAAGGTCATCCTTTATTACTGGAGATTTGCTAACACTGATCATGTTTTCCCTCTTCTTCCTTATGCTCCAGGCAGTGCAGAGAAATGGATAGGTACATAAGGTATTCCAGATTCATGGAATCTGACTCAGTGGTTGCAGGTAGCTGGTAGCTCTAGACTAGGCTTTGGTGAGAAGAGGGAAAGGCAAATAAATCAGATTCAGGAAAGTAACATTAGAACTATATGAAACTGTGAAAAAGCAGGCAAGCACAGTTAATCGTATTTCCTTCTCACCTGACAACACAAACAAGCTTAAATCCAGGCTTCTTTGCATAGTAAAGGAGTCAAAATCAAATACCCTCACAAGAAAGTACTCCTTTGAGGATAACTATGGAACATACTGCAGAGGTGGCTGTTACAGCAAAGCAGCCTGAAATCCCAGGCCAAAGCACCTCCAAACTTGATCTGGTAGTCTCATGGTGAATCTAGAAAAATGTAAAAACTGTGTCCCCGAGGACACATGGAGTGGTGACCTCTGCCACACCACTAGATGTGTACACTGCCCAGTTGAGATGCACAACTGGATGATTTCAGTAGCACAGTATCTGACTACTATTTTAGTTTCTCTTGAGGTGGTGGTTTCTGCAACCAAGAACCACTACAGGCTCTAATTAGCACAGTGAACTGAGTACTAGAGCAATCTGGAATGTAATATGGAAGCAGAAAGATATTGTCTATACAGAAGAGCTGTAAATCAAGCCTGCCGTGTGTGCTGCTTTGGCTTCTTCATGACTAGAGGAGGACACGGGATTTTCTACTACTTATAACACACAAGGGACTTCATAATAAATTACCAGAATGCAATCTAAAGAAACAAAATCTGCTCTCCAGAATTTTAGCACATCTTTCCTGAGTTACCCAGGATCCCTTCTAGTCTACTCAGTCAAGACAACTAAACAGCCATCCAATACCTTGTACCATCTTCTCCTTGTAGTTACAACTTTACTTCTCCTATACCCTTCAAGATGGAGGAGGAAAGCAAGGCTGTTAACCAGGCTGCAGTCAGTGTTCGAAATGCAGCAGCACAGTGAACCTACACAAAGCACTCATTATTCCCAGTTCACTTCCAAAGGCGATGCAGTGAATGGAAGAAGATTCTATGAGGAGTGGTGAAAAGGTTCAGAGGCAGCGTGGCCAAGGCTCAGACACCCTCGGGGTGTGCACAGCAGGGATGGGAACTCGCCCTGCACTCGTGTTTAACATCAGCATCTGCCACTGACAGACCTCAACACACCAGGTTAAACAATTTTTGCTCAATCCAGAGTGGCTAATCTTATGCAAATATTCAGGGTTTCCATAATGAACATTTGAANAGCCTAAAGTATTAAAAAAAAACCCCAAACTTGAAATTCTTGACTGAGAATACAGTTTATGCAGAATCTGTAAAACTTTACTGCAGAAAAGAAATACCTATTGCCAAAGTGTTTGGCACTTTCCCTTCAAAATAAAGAGCCAGCCCAAGTCATGCTCCTCCTCCACCTCAGGAAAAACACTGCCAGTTGTGGAGAAGCATCCAGGCAGAGTGGGGCTGGGAGCAGGATGAGCCCTACACGCCCAGGTGAGTTTCCTCCTGCTTTGAGCAGGGAACTGCTCTGAGCAGCCTGTGCTCTGGGGAAACACTGCGGCAGTGAAGTGCAGAGCTGAACCAATTAGCGTGGGGTGCCGGTGCTGATAAATCCTAACCTCACATCAGGGTCGCTTTTACAAGTGTAGATTAACCGTGGGGAAAACGACAACAACAATTAAACCATTCAAGGCCTGAGGTTTGAGGCTGTTCTGTGAAGTCCTTTACTGAACTGATACACACGCACACGTGCACGGCCTGGTAACACAGGAACATTTACTGCTTCCTGCCAGCCATACAGGGAGCACTGCTGACAAAATCAGTATTTGCTACTGAAATTCAGTTTTCACTGTGTTTGCTAACAGATACATTTCAAGTATAATAGTAAACCATGATTTTAAGAGATTCCTACTACCAAAAAAAAAAATCGACACTTTGGGTTAATTTTAACGTTTTTGATGTAACGAACAAGTAATTACGCTTTCATCTAAAATTAACAACTGCAAAATAAGCAAAACAAAAAACATTCCTTTTTTCAAATAAGATGATCTGGAAAAGAAGCTTTCTTGTTCTCTAAGACATAGACTTCTGAGTTCTCTTCTCCACTAGTTTCCCAAATTCCTAAAAGACATGGTTCCCAGGAGCTTTGGAGGTTGTTCCTTAATAAGCTCAATTTTCCAGCCTTGCCTGATAGCACTGTGCCACAGCCCACAAAAGCTTCACTGACCAAAGGGGACAAACAGGGAATGACTGTGCATGGAAGGGATGCCCAGCTGGGAAGGGAGATTTGGTGATGCCCCTGCCTTGCAGACGAAAAAGGCTCAGGGCTGGTGTCCCAGGGAGCAGAGACTGTGGGGTGGTTTACCCCTTCCTGCTCCCATTTGGAAATCCCCTTCCCTCCATCAGTGTCCTCGTTTTGACTCAGTCTCCATGAAGATTTTGGGGTCTAGACACTCCCAAGAAAAACCAGCCATTAAATTCTGGCAGTTTTAATCTACTGAATCATCTGCCAGGTGGCTGCTTTCTTCTACTTTGTAGCACAAATGCTAGCAATCATTAAAATAATTTTAGAAGCCTTATACAGAGCACTGATCCAAGAGTTTTCCTCAGTCTCTACAACAGAACAATTAAATCCCAAAGCAGTTTACACTTTATTCAGCATTCGTTTTAACTAAGATTTAACCTTTATTTTCCCTTTCCATTCTGACAGCAACCCTTCTACCCCCAAGTGTTAATGCAAGAAAATTATTACTTAGGCTCTAAGAAAGAGCTGATTATTGTTCTGAAGATCAGCTTCACTTTACTGCTTTGAAGATGAAAGTTACTGTACTGAAAACATCCAAATGTTAGCAGACACCAAAATTAGCACTAAACAGTGTTAATTATTTAATACTGTCTACATAGAGAACAACTTTTTTCAAACAAATAACACAGCTGAAAAACTGTTTGTATGGAATCTCGGGTGTCAGTCTCCACTATTTACCATGGAATCCTTAAAAGAATGCAGAAGGAAAACTTTATAATCCTGAGTTAAGCACTCCACTGACAATTCTATCACTTTTCTTTGTCAGCAATTTTAAGTCGCATTCTTTTCTTACTGAAAACAAAAGAAAACTTTTAAGTGACTGGAAAAGCTTTTCCTGTTTAACTATTCAGTGTTAAATAGCCAACCAGCTGTTGTGGTGCCAAACAGGCTGCCATGGGACCGCGGAACCAAGTCCCTGCTTCCCAAGGCCTGTTAGTTAAGCAATCACAATCAGGAATGAAGTTATACTTTGTATTCTAGAGAAAACAGTATACAGACCCAGCCATATACAGAATTTGAGGCTAACTTGCTTTTCCAAATCCTAACACAAACACACTGAAATCCACGAGGCAAAGAAACTGCTGTGTACTCCTCCACAGGCACATTAGCTGTGAACAGCCAAATTCAGATCTCCAAACCTGAGCAATTTGTAATTCAAGCAAGAATAAAGAAGAACCTACCGATATACACTGCAACACCTCTAAACCAGCAGTCTTTTAGAACTGCATCACAAACAGAGCTTCTTGAACCCTGTACCTCATACAGTAACATCTGCAGCTGCAAACTTCAAAACTACATGGTTTATGCAAAAAACTATTTCAGAAACAGAAATTTGAGAGATGCATTCAAGACACCTCTGTAATTTAATTTTCATTTTAAAGAGCAATCAAATGGCAGGGGTGGAGGGATAATGATGCTTCTGATGGAGTTTACTCTATAGTGGGTCTCCTGGATATTTCAGTGCTCTTGGTAATATCTAGATGTGTCACCATCCCAAGTAATCACCCAAATTAGTTCTCTCTTGTAAAGGGAGACAAAACAAGTTGGTCAAAATTCTTCTCCTTTTTGTTTGGAAAACCGAGTTACTTCACATGTGGCAGCAGTTATAATTAGCACATTTTCCACCAGAAATACATTCTGAAGAGGAAATTGCATTTTACTGCTCACTTGTTTGTTGCATATTTACTTTCTTACTACACACTACATTTTTTTTTTTTCATAAGCCAAATCCTCAGACAGTATTCCAATAGCTTTCTGGTCAACTATTCTTAGAACATAAAGGCAACAAAAGAGACTTGAAAACACATTTTAGGACAGTTGGCTACTGCGTGTCACTCAGTGAACAACATCTTTCTTATGCTTTGCAGAACACCCTGATTCTAGAAATACACTCCCGATCTCAAGACTCTATTCCTTCTGGCAAATCTTCCCAACTACTTCTGTGTTCACTCCACTGCTAGTGCCACTCACCTGAAGCAAATTTTGAGGACTTCCAAAATTAATTACTGCCTTCCTGCTTTGCCTCTGGCTAGGAGCTGGTATAAACACCACCACTGAATTAAGCTGTGTCTCAAATTCCTTATTCTCTTGATGATGAATGATTCTTCCTTTGTCTCAAAAGAACCCAAAGTCCCTTAAGTTTATGCCACAACCCTGTATTTTACTCTCTAATAATGCAGCATTTTGTGGTCTGTGTCACCATCAGCCACTACAACCTCACACACAGATGGGACAGAAACCCTCACTGCTCACACTTCTTTTGCTCCAGTTAGTCCATCCACATTTCCTGCTACAACTGTTACCCCACAAATGCTCTCACTATTTGGAGTATATCTCTGGAGCATACAAAAGCAGATTTTTTTTGGCAGTCCTCCTCACTACTGGATCCTCATTGCCCCTCTTTTTCCTGAACTACTTTTCCATGACTTTAAAACTGCTAAGAATTTTTCTTCAAGGGGTGTGAGCATGGGATAGTGCATGGCAGTGGATCACAAGGGAGAAGAGAAAAATAAACCCAAACACAGAGGTACACCACAAACTGTCTAGTATGTAATTCCTGGCACTTCCTTAGCTCCAGACCTTATTCACCAAAAAAAAAATCAATTAAGAAGCCATAAGGATGTTCCTTCTTTCAGAAGCAGAGAAGACATGATTTAAGGGATCTTGGTGAAGAAATAGAAGTACATACAAGAAAAGAAGTATCTACAATTAATGTGCATTATTTGCAGGTTTTTCACTGAAAAGTGACTGATTTTTTTATTCATTAAACTAACTGAACCAGAGAGTTTCAATTTAAATACCATTACAGTCAGGTCTGACCCAAACCTGAAACAAGCTCCAGATGCTACTGGTCAAAGTCGGAATTAGAGCAGGATTTAAGAATTACTAGAGACAGTAATAATTTAACTGCAACTGTTATCCCTTCCAGAAGGGGAAACTTTTTCTCTGAAAGAAAGACAGAAAGAAAGAGACACACTGTGCCTTTGTAATAAAGAATAAGAAGATATATAAAAGACAATTTTTAAAAAGGAGAAGATAAAAAAGAGAGGGACTGGAAAGAGAATGGTTACTTTAGTGGTTATTTTGCTGGAGGTTATCAGGGAGGAGAAGCTGCTCTCTGGGACACAGCTCTCAGACCAGCAAAAGAATGAAACTGACCCTTTGAAAAAATATTCAGTTATTTTACCTACAGAAACCAGCTGGCTACAAGTGGCAGTGCTGTGTTTATCTGGGTGGTAACATAACACTGGCATACTTCAAACAGCTAAGCTACACAACAGGAAATTTATCTGTACACATGTAACAGGAGAGTTTTTACCTGTTTAAGCTTGTTCACAAACCTCAGACACAATACATTGTCTAGATTTTTACCTAGTAGATATATCTTTTCCCCCCATTACATCCTTTGACCATAAAAATGTTAAAATAAACATAAATTGTTAATTCATATGGCCAAGCTCAGGTATTTTAATGTCCCTGTGGATGTTTTATTATTGATGCATTTTCAGCAAACCTTAAGATCAAAAAAACCCCACAAGAACAAAAAGAGAAAAACACAGGCAAGGGGACAGGGTGAGTACATCTCTGTCTTACTTGGACTTGGACAGTCTGGGTAAACAAGATATTTCACTAAACATCTAGATGATAATCTGTGGGATGCTAGAGATCTCTGGGATTTTATCAGAAAAGTTCTATCAAGCTGTAGCATCTCCCCATACTGCCCTTCTCAATGTGGGGCCATGGGATTTAAGCCACCTGTAGCTGAATTGCAGGAGAGAGGCAATGCACCCCAAGGACCAGGCTGCACACACAGAAATACCACATCCACTGCTACTGGGTTGCACAATGCAAGATAAAAAGGTGTTCCTTCAGTGTTCAAAACACTGCAAATGCCACACTCCCTTCTTTGAAAATCAAAAAAAAATTACTTCAAAGTGCTGCATAGAATAAATGACCCCAGAACAAAGAGAAACACCTTTCAATTAACTTACAGGCACCTGGTTTTAGCTTTTGCTATTGCCATCATACCTAACAGTGCATAACCATGCAGTGTTCACAGTCAAATTTGGGTTTATTATTGGGGGGAAGGGTATTTTCATGATTTTCTGCAAATCCTACTAGCAAGCAACTCCATGAATTTCTCAAGCTAACAGAAATGGTACAAATGTAAGGATTTCAGTGCCAATACTGCCTATTCCCTGTCAGAATATAATCCAGCATCCTTGAAGTCTGAGCATACTCCCAATCCCTGCAAGCTTCATTCTCAGGCACAATTCTGAACTCGCTGTGCTGAGCTGTACTGGGAACTTTCACTAGAATGCTGAGCTCCAGCTACTGGGGAAGAGGCAAGATTATTCCACACCTACCAATAAATGCAGCCCCCATGCATCTGCACACATGCAGACAAACTCAAGACACCGGTCCCAAGCACTCCAGCAGAATCCTGGCATCCCTCTGCAGCTGAGGTTAAGAACCAGCACAGAGTGACAAAGTCCTGCTACACAACAGCACTGCCTGCACTGCATTAACTGCATGTTACAACTGCTGTTCTAGGGACAACTATGACTTTTCTTTGAGAGAAAAAAGTCTGCTGGACATACAGAGTTTCTGTGAAACTTTTGTTATCAGTTTTAACAACTATGCAGATTGGCTCAACAAAGATACAGCTTTCACACTTTGTGTTCTGTGAGGACTAAATCAGAAACTGTAGTATTAGATTATTTATAGAATTTAGGGTTATTTTAGTATTACTGACACTATTATTGCAATACTTGATTTACATAAATATTTTATCTTAAAGAAATGACCCTACATTTTATTTCATATACAAGTGTACTTAGTCTGGCCAGATCTTGAACAGGATCAGCAATTCAAGTACCAGCAAATACAGTTTCTTAACATTCAACAATCAGAATCTGTGCTTACACAGGTCCATAACCTTCATGGATGCTTCATCTTCAGAGGAAAACAAAGAAAACCAGGAGACAAAAAGCATGAGTTCTAGTACATTAAGGGTTTTCAGTTTTTGAGTTTTGTTCAGAAATATAGAGAGGATGAGTGAAAACCTCGGCAGGTGCATGATGTACACAGATGGCAGGTACACGCTGTGCACACAAGAGCTGTTCTGCCACTGGCTCCTGCTAGCTCACTGGTGCTCTATAAACTTTTTAAAATCGTAACATGCACTTCAGCAGAGCTCAAAAAACTTAACTCCAATGCTTTTATTTTATTATCGTTGCTTGAAAAACACATCTCACAGAGCTGGTAGAACTCTGTGGAAAGGAGAAGGCATTCCTCACCACTACAAGTGCCATATCTACAGCAATTTGTATTTTCTCCCAAATCTTACAACACAGAAGGTGATTAAGCAATCTGGGTAGGCCATAAATCAAATTATTCAGATATATTCAGGTGCTGAACTACTATGCATGAAAATAGCATCTTAAAATAACTTTTGCTGCTCCTGAAGATTACAGAGACAGTCCAAATTTCTCTGCAGATCAAGAAGGCAGCTGCATACATTCAATCACTACAGTTACATGGACTCACTACTGTTATTCGGGAGTTACAGTTACAGATCTTGGTGACTGAATTAACATGGGGAAGAAAAACAGCAGGGTGAGGAAAGCATTCCAGCTCCCAGAAAATTCAAGCCCACTCAACACAGCCAAGTATACAGCTATCTTTTGAATATAAGCTGAACTTCTGAAGTGAATATATACCACTAAAAATTCCATGTTAGTGAGTGCTGGCACCACTCCCTGCCTGGCAGGCAGTTGCACCATCTTCTTTCTAAGTGCAGCAGGAAAAAGGAGCCGGTATCCCTCCAGCCTCTCTCTGCTCAGATCCAAGAAGCACCTAGACAAGGCTGTAACCAAGAACAAGGCATTCTTCCCAGCTGCCCTTCTGAACTGGACCAGGAGGCAGGGCACATTTCTCTTTTGGAAGCAGTTATGTAGTTTCAAAGCTCCTCCTTCCAAGGCAGCCCTTCCTCTGCCTTGGGTGCCCCCTCACCTGGGAAACACAGAGCAGCGTCCTGCCATCCCAACTGCTCACCCAGCTGGGAGATGGCTCCCCTGGAAGGAAGTGCTGTCAGGTACAGGACTGCTATGGCATGCAGTACATCCCCACTGGAGAAGCAAGCTAACAAATTAATAACCCCTTCCCATATTTCTGAGCACGGTGCAGAAATCAAAATTGCACATTACCAGCAGCGGGTTTACAACACTGAGAGATTAACAAGCTTCTCACAGAAGGCAACGGTCCAGATTTAGGGTAGAAATCAACCATAATTGCTCAACAACTCCACTCACTTTAAGAAATTTCTTACTCCAGAAAACACAAACATCTATTTACAAAGCTGTGTGCTGCCAAAATTTTAAATACTTCAATTGTACACCCATCCTTTGATTTAATAAAGTATACATCTGAGGTGGTTAATGTGCATTTCAAGGTATATTAAAAATGAGAGATCAAAAATTAGCATTAGCCCAGGTAATCTCTGCCAACATTTTGCTCCAGCTATGCTAACTAGACCCTGTCTAGAATTGAGCTCATCAGTTCTAAGCCAATTTTACCTTCTTAGATCTAACCTGTGAATGTGATGCTAATAGCAATAGGCACACTTTAAGCTCAATTTGAAACGACAGAAATTTCATGCATCTTCTTCTGCAAACTTTCTAGATCAGGAAGCAGGTTAACTCTGAAACTCTCTGCTTCTAACACACCTGCTCAAAACCTTTATTATCCAATCATATTTCAGAAATCAGTGTCTTGTGTTTAAATTAGTACCATTACAGTGGCCAGAAACCTTGGCTGATCAAAGAGCTGCAGTAAACACGAACTCCAGATCTGAACGCAAGCTGGAAATTTTTATCCCACATGAAAAGATGACTTGGACAGGAGACTTAAACCCCCACAAATACATTTAGATAATAAATTAATTTAAATTATTATTTAAATTTATATTTTATATTATTATTTGAATTTATAATTTAAACTAGGTAACTGTTTGACTTTTTAATATGTACTTGAATCAGAAATTAATAACCCACTTGCGCAGGTGAAAAAATTGAACACCCTTCAGATATATCTCCAAGCTGGAAAATGCAAAAAACTATTAAGCTACACGGAATACCCTTGTGGGTAGAAAAGAAAAAAAGTAGTAAAAGAAGTGAAGACATTCAGAAGCAGACCTGTAACAGGAACAACTTCATCCCCAGAAGTGGTTTGCATCTGAACAACATTCAGTATTCCTAATGGTAAAACCACATGTCTGCACTAAGAGCTCTATAAACTTGGATTTTATACCCCTGGAACTTTGCTACGGCCCTGCAATGCATTTCTTGGGGGAGACAGGCCCAGGTGCCCAATAAAGGGTCTTGGGTATGTTTTAAAAACAAGTTATAGAAGCCATTAATGGCTTAAGAATTTTCTCTTCCTCCTGCCTCGTCAGTAAAGCTGACCCACTTGTCTGTGGGGCCAAGCAATAAAGCAGAGCAGTGAACTGAGCTAGATTAAAAATAAACACAAAATAAGGAAGTTATTGTAAATTCAGATCTCTTCATTCATCTTCTTATGAGCAAGGAGGCAAAAGGGAAGCACAGAGGTCAAAAACCTTGCTTTAGAAGACAACCTCTTCTCTGTAGCAATTCTAAAGTGAACTAGACACAGCTCTTCCCCTGGCTCTCAGCAGCAAGTAAAAGTCATCTGACATAAAGAAGTCTGGTGCCCAGACAAAAATCAAGGACCTTCCCTGCAGCTTGTGCCTAGTTTTGGGTTAAGCTCCTCTTTCTTACAGGCATTGTTCTCAGCTGGACTGCTGCACAGCCACCTGACACTGTACCAGTCAAGAGATTCCTTGGATGTGGGAGATGCCTCTGGCTCCAGAGAGGTCAAGCACGCACACCTGCTAAGTGGGCTTCTGCTGGACTAACTGAAGCAAAAGCCAGGTAACAACAACAACAATAATAATGATAATAACCTTGAACAAAATGGGCCTTCAAGATGCAGTCAGTGTTGAATTCAGTGCTACTGATACAACTTCTCAAGCAAAAGCAAGTGTTTACACATTTGGATAAGTAAGGCTCCCACGGCTCACGTTCAGACCTTGAGTAAGCTTTACTTCAAGCAATCACATACTACTCTTGGATTTGACCACAGTTTTGCTCTTCAAAGGTGGCATAAAATTTTTATTCATCTTAATTATTAGCTGTAATACAGGTTTACACAAACACTTCTAGAGTATGTATGATCTGAAAGACAACAAACAGATAAACATACTGAGGAGAACCACTTGAGGCATAGGCTCTCACTGCACTCAGCTCATTGTAACTGCAGGATGCTGAAAGGTCTTATAGAATTAGTTGGAATGTTTTCTTAATCCAGCAAGAGAGGTCACTGACCAATAAAGCTGAAGTGTTTTTACCCTGAGTTTAAAAGTCTGAAGACAGATGCTGAGGTTCCACAGACCTTTCTTCAGTGGCAATGCCAACAGGCTCAGTCCCCTCTCTGCACCCCAAGCTGCCCCAGAGCCAGCTCAGCTCCTGCCCAGCTGCAGGGACTGAAGAGCCCCTGGGTCTGACTCCTGATCTCCAGCCAAGCAGGGACACAGCAGCCACGGCCTACCAACAGCTAACTGATACAGGCACAATGAGGTCCATTGCTGTGCAACTTTCTAATTAGTTTCCCATTAATCTGTGCTATGATCACAATCAAGAGGGCTTCCCCAGCAGAGCTCTGCTGATAAGCAAAGGAGCTGCACAGCCTTCCTTCCTTCAGAGGGAAGCCACAAGAATCCTTTCCAGTAAGGACCACATCCTTCCCACGCCAGCCCTCTCCTGCTTTGGGTGATACACTCCAGGGCACCGGTATTAGGTCAAAGCATGAGCCTGGTGAAGACAAATCTGCTGAGGATAAGCAAATATTTTAAAATCACTATGGAACTGAAGCAGTATATTTGAAGGAAAAAAACATAACTATTATAAAATTCTGTGGTTAAACTTTCAGAATTAACTCCTTTTAAAGAAATTATTAGTCAGTTTTTAGTACTGGCAGATTTGGGATTGATTTTACTGTTGCTTATTTTTAAATCCTCAACCATAAGGAGAGTTTTAGAAATAAAGGGGGAAAAAAGAAAAAACCCAACACTGTTATGGTTAACTTCATGGCATGAAAGAAATATTACTAAGTGTTATATTAGTTTTTAAGGGGACTGTTTTTCTGATGCAAGAGTGCAAGAAGTATTTGAAACAGAGTGAAATAGAGGAGGTGAGAGCCACACAGGAAGAATGAGAAGGAGAGGAAAGCCGATGAAAATTGTGAAACGCCACTAGCAGGGAAGGTTTTGCATGTGCCTTATGACCCACTGTTTAATTCATATAATATACAGACATATTTATCTCTGTGTTCAAACTTCTAATAGTTTCTCCCGTTCTCCAGAATTAGCTTCACCCCTTAATATTATTAAACAACTAACACTTAACCAGGTGAAAAATTCTTTAGAAGAGGTCAGTTCCTTTCTATTCCCAAGGAAAAAGGAAATCTACCTAATCCTTAGCTTGATTTAATGAACAATAAAAGGTTCACAGAGACTCTGCTTAAGCAAATTTCCTTTTACAAGTACACCTCACACTGTCTTAGGACCTGAAGCCTTTATACCCACACAGCAGCATGTGAGTGTCCCATCAGCTCACACTTCTGTAAAAGAAGCAAATTAACCATTTATCTAACTGCAAGAATTAAGATATGCTCTGAAAGAAAATTTTTGCCTAAAAATTGTTACCTGATCTCGGTTACCAGAAATATCTGGTGATGAGTAACTGAGACACATCTCACAACTACTGAGCAGCAAAGAGGCAGCTGCATCAAGAGAACTGTCTGTGTTTGTGAGCAGGAAAGGAGAATCCAAGTTCTGCCCCACCTCCAAATGAAGCAATCTCAGGTCTTGAAAGAAACAACGATGATGCAGAAATCACCATGCCCCTGTACTAGGATTCAGAATTCCACCTTGACTGAGACAATATGCATTTTTAGATGGAGGGGAAGAAAAAAAAAAATAAAATCAAATGTTCACTCTCCAAACATTTCTTAATCTCATTCTTTTCCAGCAACAGAGACTGTCAAGACTAAAAAAATGCAACAGGTTACTGTCCAAAAACTGCACAGTGCTAAACAGCACAGTCACACAGGGGGCTGATGTAGCCTGGTAGGACCAGATCCATAATGGTCCCTTATCACACTGATGGGCAAAACAGCAATGCATGGAAATACAGACCCCAGGCACAGCGGGGCAACCTTTGGATGCTAATACCTGCACACTGCAATGCTGGCATACCAGCCTCTGCCACTGCCACAACCATGTCCAGCACAGTGGGAGAACTGCACAACATGGGCAAGTTCAAAGCACCCACCAAAGTTCTCCTCCTCTGCTGAGGGATACGGGCTCAGCTGCACACAGGGGCAACAAGAGGGGATGGCACAGCTGCCCCAGTGCCTGGACAGGGTGGCCTCCTCCCACAACAATCTGTTGGTCTTATATTGGGAAGTCTGTCTCTCTTCTTAAAAATGTAATTTCTCCCTTCTTAAATGTCATATATTAAAATAAATAACATTATTTATTACCTTATCTACTAAAGATAGATGTAATGGATGTACATTTTTAATTCACTGACCAGGCATTTTATGAAATCAATTTACACCACTAATGCCTGATCTATTTATCAGAAAGATTATTAACTTCCTAAGTTGCATATGAAGTTTAAAACCATCACCAAGTTTTAATAGGTACTTTCACACTTTTATCAAAATCTCCACCAAAGTACTGCTGAACAGTACCAGGAATATTAGAAAACTCACTAAAAAGCATGGGGAGGAGAATCTCTGTTGTGGGAATACATAACCATTCTTTTTTTTCAAACATGGCAGAAATTCATCCAATTGTTGTATTAGGATAACATCACATTTAGAACCTGAATCCAGAACTGTCCTTAGACCTTTACCAAAACACACAAGCACAGCTGGAGATGCCATATTCTTAAAAAACATCCTTACAGTGCACCTTGTGAAATCATCAGATGATCAAGATTAGAGCTCAGTGAACACAAATGATACTCCTACACATTCTTTGCTATTTACACTAGGAAAAGGAAATTATGAAAAATTACCTTAATAATTTTCACAGATTTCTGTCTTTAAATCAAGTTCTACTGGAGTGCACTAAACCCCCTAACACACAATATACAAAGCTCCAAGTTCTGTTTCCCAGCAATTTTATGTTTCATATCAAAGAGATGTGACTATACTAAAAAAACTCGTCACCTCTCCTAGGCTGCAAAACACTGCAGTGCTGCTAAAAAAAAAAAAAATCTATTTTGAACTTTCTCCTTATAGGACATTCCAGCTCACTATCCACATTGTCTTCCTCTGGCTTGCAATATGCTTTGGAGTGCCAGTCGAGGGGCTGGCTCTGGTGCAGAAAAGCTGATGGTGTTCAGGACACCTGGAAGACTGTCTAGATCCACACCCCAGCACATATGCAGGAACAGGCTGAGGGAACAGTGCTTTTCCTTCCCCACTTTAAGCAGGATGCTCTTGGCACACCTTCTCTGAGTGGCATCACTCTGGAGCTCACTTTGCAGCTGCAGTCAGAGAGAACTCAGGTTTGCAGACAGTGAACATCCTGTTCTCCTAAGACATTTGATGCTACAGAGCACGATGGTTTTGCTTAAATCTTCACTATTATATGGGTCAGGAATAACTTATTTTGGTAATGTTTAAAGCAGCTGCCAAACAGCAATTAAAAACACTAACTGAGCTACGCCATATTGATTACAGCACAGAATTAAATTTATCACTTAATCTCCATATTTTTAGTGCATTTTGCTTAACAAATATGCCCATGCTGTTACACTGGACAATCAAACTGATATTCTAGATCATAACAATTCCAATATAAAACAGTTTTCAAATGTATTTTTAAATTCTGAAGAGAATCCCCAAGATTCTTAGACACTACAGTAGGACTAACACTGTCTTCCCCAAACTGGAAGTAGTCAGTACAGTATTTTCAAAATCAACCTACTAATTTCCAGAAGCCTAATTATTTCTAGAGGACAAAATCAGCCTTGTAGGGAATCTAGGTAAATCTAAGTCAGAATAAGACCATTTCCAACCTGACCGCTCTTCATTTTGCTGGCAAGTCATTCAAACCCTATTCAATGTTTCTTAACTTACAGAAATAGTTTTATTACAATTAGCAAGGCAAGATGAAAAATACATGGATTAGCAGAAATGTTAATATGTTGCAGTCCAAGCCTGCAACAACACAGATTATGCTACAGCTATTGCCACTGATTAGGTGCACTTTCACTCCTTTTGCTACTATATGAAATTAAAATGCTATCATCACTGCAGCAAAATACATTAAGTGACAATGGAAATGTTTCAGAGAACAACACTATATATTTAATAACTTGACAAATAAGATAGCCTGTCTCCAGCCTCCCCTTCTACTTGTCAGAACACTTTTTAGTAACTGTTAACCTTGTTGCTGGTAATGTCAAATCACTATGAAGTAGATTTTGAATATATTAATACACATATGTATTTCAGGGGAAAAAGCACACTTGCTATGGATTACTAATAACTTGTATTGCAAGCCACCCAATATTTTACCCCTTCACAATCAATAGCCCCAAGTCCTACAGCCCCGAGATACAAACTGCAGTAACTGATCTCAGACACCTCAAAGCACAAACTAAAGCAAACAATGCCCTATTTTGAATTTATTATCATTCAAGAAAAATTGGATGCTTCACAAGCTTTAAACCAGTTCATTTTCACCCTTACCCCAAATATCGAATGATGTCATGCAAGATGTACTGGCTAAACTGGTTTAACTGCTACAGGCTGGATGCACTGTTTAGATTTTCTTGTGATAAATTACTTTGCAGCAATGAAACTGATTCGGTTAGTTTTAAACAACTATCTTCACCTGCTTATTTAAAGTACTTGGGGCTCTTATTACTCCTCCTCACACAACTTGACAGCTTGCTACTTTACTTTGTTAAACTCCTTAGGACCAACAGGGAGCAGTTTTTACCACTTCCGAATTCAGTCAACAGCATGGAACAAGTGGAGTGCTGTAAGGAAGTCTGAGATACACAGTTCATCCTGAGGAGTGTGGGATCTGCACTTCCCTCTGAAGCTTGCACACATTTTCCACTATTCCACTATTTCCACTTCTTCACAGAGACTTTACTAAATCTGACAACTTACTGAGAACAGTTTATGGAGAATGCACAGAAGGAACTCCAGACATAGCTTGTACTCCTCAAAAGCCACCAAGGCCGTTTTCCTGGTTGGCATGAAGTGGCTACTTGAGAATGATCCAATGCACATCTTCTCCTAAGGCCAAGTAAGCTGTTTCCAGAGCTACCAAACATGATCATTTACTGGGAATAAAAGGCCAGGCCTGTTCTTTGCTCTAGGTATAACACCAGAATTAACCTAATTTTGCTTGTTGTCCGCTGCATCAGCATTTTTATATTCCCTCGTTTGACCATCATCTGTTTCACGGAAAACGCTGGAGAGGGGAAGGGGCAGGAAGAACACATAAATAAGCAGATACCCACAGCTGTATAATGAAATTAGTCTGCATATTCTCCTCTCAAACACACAGCCCCATTTCATCAGCACCTGGCTAAAAGCAACAGAGAAGACAGCAAAGGAGCGCAGGGAATAAGGGGGGGGGGGGACAGGCCTTCAGGAGGAAGGCATAGAAGCAAGCAGAAAAAGAAGTGAACACTGGGTTATGTATGCAAATTATATTAAATTGCCAGGAATTGAGAATACTAACGAGGACAAAATACGAGAGGGAAGCAAGCGTTTAGGAAACAGGAAAAAATAAGTGTTTGTGACCAGTGTTCCACACTGGCTCTGAAATCTAGCAAATTCTGTCAGTAATGAGCAAAACAGGAATGAGCAAGGAGCACAAACTTTCAGCTGCATGGAAACCGCAAAATAGTGTTTTTAAACTTTTCACATACACACAGACATGTCGGGTTTCTCCTGGAGTTTTTTCATACATATCTTGTATCATTTCACCTGCAATTAGGTCTCAATTTTAAATTACCCAAACTAAGGGAAAACTTAAAAGATGGCGTTGCCTGAGAGGCTGCAGAGCTGACCCAAGGACAGAACACAAGTGTGCAACCTGAACTACCAGTCACTGCATGTTCCCTGCCTGTGACACTGTGTTGCTAAGCCTGTGCTGGCTACTTCAGGGAAGAAACTTCCCTAATGAGAAACACACGTACCTATGGAACTATGGGCAGAGGCTGAACCTACAAAAAAACTAGATTCAAATTATTAACAAAGGAAGCTAACAGTTATTAAACTGCAAATGAGATTTTTCATGAAAGAACTCTGTGCAATATGTAACCATAAATTTGTATTAAGCTGAATTCCTTGAAGTGCACACTTTTGTGAAAAGATGTTACAGAGGAAGCATATATAAAGTATCAGACATGGATTCAATTACACTTTATAGAGCAACTCACTAGCAACGCTTAGAGCCCTAATTCTTTGCATGATAAAGCAAACTACACACCCTACTTACAGTACAGAAAAAAATAATACTTCTTCCACTAAATTTATTTAACATACAAATAAACTCTGCAGAATTTCCACAGGATAATTTACTAATCACCACCCCAAACTGTTAATTTATCTAACACCCAGGCACCAACGGCTCATCTGCACACTCCCACTCTGTTTCGGCCCAAAGGCAGCCAAGGCAGCCAGAATCACATGCTTCTGTGCAGCAGTGAATAAATGAGGGGTGCACACACAATCCAGGACTGGTGACAGAATTTGGCCAGGTAACTGTCAGCATCTCAAGCTGCCCTTCTTGCTCCTTCCTGCCCCATTGCCAAACCCTTATGACATTCACACAACACTAAATGGGGCTGCAGAGTGAACCCAATAACAACCTGAACTGCATTTTAACCCCCCACTTTCTGCTTGCATTAGTCAGAGGGAGGTGCAGTAGCCGGTGTGGCACATAAGGAGACAACCAGCAGCAGCAAACACTCTGCTGTCCAAGTGTCCCCTCAGCTTGGGAAGTAGCTGCCCTCAGCTACAGGGACACAACCCCTACAGTGCTCTGAAGTTTAAAGTTTCTCTGTCCACATATCACTACTGCCAAGCCCCAGCAAGGGTAAAGCCGATTACTAACTCCCACAGGTAAGAGGACTAATACACAAAGGGGTGACTGATAACATAACAGCACTGCAGCGAGCACTGCAAGCAGGTGAGGTACATCAGCCTGGTCCTGCTGAGCATGTACCTGGCCCTGACCACGGCTGCCACTGCTGCTTTCCTCCGTGATGCAGAGATTCATTTTTCGTTCTAAAGGGAATGTCTTCATCCCTCGTGAAGTCCAAAAGCCCTGTCCAGTAGTACTTTCATTTACACAGAGTGTCCATAAGGTCACCAAGGAAGAGTAAATTAGTCATAAGGGAAAGGGGAGGGGAAAAACAGGCACATGAGAGCAAACACTCAAAATACCATAACTGATTCAACCCTGAAGAGTTTAATTCCACACTTCGATTACTACATGTGAAATTGTTATTTCACTCTTTAAAAATTGTTCATCTAGTGTAGCTGTACACAGACTAAGCAAACCTCCAAGTAATTTAAAATCAAGATGTGCAATTTTCCACTGTGCATTCCTTACATGCCTCCTAAATCTAATGTGATCATTCACTGAAGAATGGCATCCAATACTCCTCTGTGCACGTTAAAATTAAGCTAACTACATGTTATTAAGTCTTTTCCTCACTGCTTGAAAACATCTCTAAAGAAAGCACAAACACCCATATATTAAGATGATGAACATTGTTTTACACATTAAATTAATATATAACCATGATGTCAACTTTTAATAAAAGTTAGCAATAATCTGATCTCTGCAGTCCAGTAAAATTAACATGTTTCTCTAAGAAAAATCAAGTATGGGAATAAACCTCCAAAGGCTAAACTTTTCTGGTTTTGTTTACACATAAATAGGCAGTTCTGTAAAGTCTCAAAAATTACCAAGTTCATCATATCAGTTGGAAGCAGCTGTGTGTGGTCTAATAGATTTCAAATAGATTTCTGAGACAATGATGAATTCTCAGTGTCACTGTGTTGACATGTGCAGAGAGTCTTCCCTCCAATGGAGGTGGCCACCAGAATGATTTTCACAACCATCACAGTGATTTCTGCACGCATTTTAGACTCCCATAGTGCCAGCGGCAGACGGGGTGCAATCCAGAGAAGTTCAGGACACCCTTAAACTGCATGTGAAAATGTCCAGCATGTGACAGTGAGCCCAGCATGGTAAAGCATCCAGCCCACAAAATTCAAAATAAAAAGAGTAAACAGAGTCAATACTCTAAAGGACTTGAAAAGGACACTTCTCAAGAGAAAACACAGATTACTAAATAATATCAATCAATCTGCTGGAAACTGTAACCCACAAGATGCTAATATCTGTATGTATACAAACAGGAGGTATATTTTAAATCAACTCCTTTTACATATTTGTCCTATTATATAGAAACTTCAATCCGGAGATTCTACTAAAACAGAAATGAAGAGTAACTTAAATAGTAGATAAGTTTCAGCCAGTATTGTATGAAATAGACACTTATGTTTTAAAAAGCCAGGCTTTATGTAATGACCTTCTAATCTTGAAATGTAATCTCACCAGTCACTGTGACAAACTTCCACTGAAACACCTTCACTCCTCCCAATTTCAATGGCTATTATTTAGCAGAAAGGCACATTTGCTAAGTCGATTGTCCCGTTTTCAAGTAAAATATCTTGTGCTGGTGAGTATTAATGTCACTCTTCACTAAAACGGCTGAATAAGAATTGTCATTTTCACAGCCAGGCATTCTAAACGATATTTAGGTAGTTGGTGATTTTGACCTCCAAGTCAATCGGTAGGAGTAGCTACCTCACTGTGGCCGTCCTTCCTTTGGGAACGAAAACCCCGCCGTACATTCGCCCAAAATAATTTTACAGCGTTGAATTCAGATGGAAGGTGTTGTTCAGAGGAGGGGAGGGCGTGCAAAAACAACACCACAATGCAAAAAAGAGAAAAAGGGGAAAAAGAAAAAAAAAAAGGCCCCGCTAAAGGCACCACTGGAGACTACACCGGACGGGGGTAGGGAACATGCAAACGTAGTGCCTCCTTTATGGAGCCAGCGCAACTGCATGACGGTGCAGGATGCGGGCCGCGGGCTGTGCAGGCGCTACACATGGCCAGCGCTGCCCGCCGACCCGCGCAGGCCCGGCCGGCAGCGGGTTCTGTAAATAACCCTCGGAGGAGGGTTAATTAAAAATGGCGAGCAGCGTAGCTGCCTGCATACAATGAGCGGCCGGGCAGGGCAGGGCTGCAGCCCCCCGCCCGCCCCGCCGGGCAGCCCCGCGACAGCCGCGTCCCGTTCGCCCACCCCAGGCAAAAC